>PVKV010001451.1:0-32639 GCA_004027835.1 Alouatta palliata
CTCACACTGGGGTCTGTCCGGGGGGAAAAAGGGGAGGGACAGCAGGGGGTGGGGAGTTGGGGAGGGATAGCATGGGGAGAAATAACAGATACAGGTGATGGGGAGGAAGGCAGCAAATCACACTGCCATGTGTGTACCTATGTAACAATCTTGCATGTTCTTCACATGTACCCCCAAACCTAAAATGCAATAAAAAAAAAAAAAATTAGTGATTTGGATAGTTGGGGGAGGACATGGTTTGAACTGTTGTAATAGCTAAGTGTTTAATGGGTGAGTGAGATGAAGTCAGACCTAGGGTGTACTCTAAAAAAAATATAATAATAAATCCCGGCTCAAATCTATTTTTTAACTATCATAATCCTGGTCTTTAATTTTGCCTTTCCTTCACTGTATCTGGCATAACATTTACAAGAGATATGTAATACTAATACAATGACAAATATCATAAAGATAGCAAGGATTAGGCATCCAAGAAGGTTATAGATAGAGTCAGAGGGCTGTATACCAATTAACCAGCCAAAAAATCAAGGCATCCACCATCATATTCTTCGATACGACTCACAATGTGTTTACCTTCCTTATCATGGGTTATTTGGACGTTGTGATAAATCTTACTTGAGAATTGTAAGACCAACATTAAATTAGAATTTAATAAAGTTAATCCTCTTTCTGGTCAATTTGTCTCCATATGCATAGCGTCCTGAGGAAAGTATAAATTAAATGCAAGAAATACATCATCCTGTGTCTAAACTGTTACAGACTTTTTAACAGTAGACAAACATATTTCCCTCCACTTTTGTATTGTACTATATACTTGTATTTGAGGTAGAAAAGGTTTTGTCACAGGAAAAGTCATACAATCCTACAGTGTCATTTTTTCCTCGGCAGGTTCCCTATGGCTCAGGGCCTTAAGAGTCAAAAGACTTACAGCCAATTAATTGTTCTAGGCCAGACAGGAATTGATGCAGACAGACATTTGTTACTTTGTAAAAATATTATTTTAAGTGAAAAGGCTGATGGAAAACCTAAAGGTAAATTTACAGGACAGATTTATTTTTAACTTCTACGTTTTGATCTGCTATGAGCTTGGTTTTTGTTATAGACGTATAGCAACTAGCAATACAAAACATAAACATTGTTCTGAAATATTAAAAAATATATATACGTAGACTTATCTTCACAACTCATAATTGGGAGTATTAAACCCAGGAGGCTTTGTTACAAGGTATTTTATTCTGTTAGTAAATGTTTTCCTTTAATTTTATAATAAGCAGAAAAATTTTATGGTTTGGGTGAATGTAACAGTGACACATTATTGTTTAGAAGGCAGCTAAATTTGTTTTAGGCATTTTTCAATACCCCTTTCTTGATTTGGAGGATTTGATCTTGTCCTAATCTTATTCCTCAAAACTGGCCCTTACAATCTTACACATCCACGTTGTATGCAATGGTCCCTGGGCCTAGAAGGAGGCAGCTTGTATATATATATATATTTTTTAATTGTGTTGGACTCTGGGGTACATGGGCACGTCCTGCATCCTGCAGGATTGTTGCATAGGTACATACATGTCATGGTGGAGCAGCAAAAGCCTTAGCAGTGAAACAGACCTGGGCCAAACGGGATGCCAAAAAACGAAGATTTATATCTCTGGTTTTCATAATACTATGATTTTGGTTTCATTGGAAGTAAAACAAAAAACTAAATAACATTCATCATTTGACAATTTTAAGAGTGATTTGTATGTCAGAACCTATTCCATTAGGGTGCCAACTAAAAACATGAGGAAAAATTAAAATCTGGAACTTCCTAGAGGATTATTGTGGCCAAGAAATGATGATTTAATCTGTACTCAAAAAGTTAGGCCTAAAATCTATTATTAAATGTTACACCTTACCATTGAAACAGTTTTTTTGGCTGCTTTTTTTTTTATTATTTATTAAAGAGAATATTATAGCAAGGCCAATTTGTGTGCAAATTTACTTTTAGGCTTATTATGCCTCCGTGATTATTTGCATAAAATGCAGCAATAAATTGACTGGCCATATAGACTCCTTTTAAAGTTGATTTCACTGAAACTTTACCTAAAAATAGGCTATTTTAGTTTCAGTTTTAGAAAAAATAACCAGTGATTCCAATTGTTAAAAAAAAAAAAAAAATTGAACCTATGCAGACAACTACATTGACATAAAATTACAATCAGAATTTTGGAGGACCCAGAAAGGAAAATTTGCTTACAAAAACATACTTTACCCAAATAACTAAAAAGAAAAAGATTCTCATGACCCTCCTTCATTCAGAGTAGCAACTTTTAAGACAATATGTTTATTTGCTTTGGAAATGTTATTTACAAACCAAACAGCTCATGAGAGTTATTAGGCACTATGAATTTAACAGCTTTTAACAATTAGTCCTAAGAAAAAGGCTCTCTGCTCATACGTAGCAAGATTTTATGTAAATCTATTTTATTTCATCATCGAACTTTTTGGGAAACATTATTTCCATTACTATAGGAGTAGCTTCAGTGAATATTCTGTAGCAAGGTAGTAAATGTCTCATCAAGTAGAAATTCTCTAGCTTAGACTTGTTATTGAAAAGTACTCACAGTTTTGCCATCAGCCCCTGATAAATGCTTCACACAAAAGGCTATACAGTGAAGGATACACATGAGCGGATGTAAATGTCTTTAGTTTTAAAGTACCAGAAAGGGGAAAATATCCTCCAGTCAGATATAATGCCCATTTTCATAAGACATTTAGATAAAAGGGGTTACAACTACTTTATATAAATCCTGTTGAAACATCTTACATTTTATAATTCTATTATGTTGTATGCTTTTCTGTTCTGGTCCCAGGAAGCCTTTTTTTTACCCCTAAACCATTTTACCTGTTCTGGTTAAAAGGGGTTGGGTTCCCAGTGGCTAGCTGCATCTTTAAGACCCATGAGGGACAGCAGATTAGATAAGGCTTCTTAAACAGACCTATGATTCTGTAGGAGGGGCATCCATGTAAAAGGGCCCCCTTAATCCACAAATTTACCATGACCTGAGTAATAGAAATATTTGGTGGGAGGGTATCCCAGTTATCATGAGGCCTAGTAAAACATAGCTTGCATATGAAACATATTAAGTGCTTCATCTGGGGCACTTCACCTGATATTTTATAGGGAGATTTGGGCAGTCCCTCTTCTCAGGGAAAGACAGATATTGTTAAAGGAATTATCTGGCCGACTGGGCTGATTACTTTCTCAGGAGTAACTCCCTGTGCCTTAGGATCACATATATTGAGTGATTGTTCAGTAATGAGCCATAGGTCCTGCATTAATCCAAACAAGTTCTTGAATTCTATAACATTTAAAATTAAGAATTTTATCCTTGAAGTGGTTATTTTTACAATTCACAATCCACTATAGTAAAGGTTTTTTTTTTTGGAAGCTGAATGAAACCAATTTACACAATGGAACACTTCCTTTATATTACATCCTTTGGTTTTAAATAGTTACTTGGTTTTGTCCTTCCACCATATCAACTCTTTTCTTGGTAACCATAGAGCTCAGAGTTTTGTTGCTCTAGATTTTTTTCATTTAGTTTTGCCTGTATAATTTCCTTCATTATAAAACAACTCTTAAATAGTTCCTCAACCAAACGCCTGACATTTTTTTGAAAATTGACATCCATGTATTTTACAAAATTTTACCAAAAGCATATTTTATGCTCCTAGTATTTTAACTTTTAGAAATCCCAATTATCAGTGGAAGAGGGTAAAACACTGAGATTTTAACATGATTTTAAGGTGTTAGGTTACTGGAGTGAGTTTTGAGATTAAATTTACCAAATTTGTTTTTACCAACAATTACCAAGCTTGTGTCAATTAAAAGACATCTGAGCTAGTGAGGGACTTCTCTTCCCACGTCCATGAGGGATGTGGTTTCAAAGGCAAGAGTTTCTCAGCTTCATACCTCCCTCTGGGAATCAGAGGGGTTTAAATTTCAAAGTTCTTTGTCTGGGTTTCCCATGCATGCGCTAGGTTGAGAAAGTCAGGTGAAGCTCCTTTGTCCCAAAAAACCTGCTGAAATCTCTGGGAAGTGGGGACTCTGTAACTCAGAGTTGTGGACCTGAGGCCAATCTGGTATCAGAGTCAAAGATCAATCACTCCAGAGGAAGCTTGAAAGAACTCCTCTCATTGGATGAGAACATTAATGGGGAGGGAATAATTCCAGGGTGAAAACTCCAGCTGCTCCCTACCTATATGGATTCCTTCTCTGAGTCTCCTCCCATGACAAAGTGGAACTGTCTTCTTTCTCTCTCTCTGTCTAATAAATTGCTTTTCCACAAAACTCTTTGGATCCAGGATATTTATTCCAATGGCAAACTCACTGTGCTTCTGGAGCCCTTTTCCCCATACTTCAGGGTTAGTGAGGCTAAGAACCTCTTCAGAACTGGGAGATGAGTATGATCCCCAGGTTACACTAGTGTTTACCAATTCGATAAGCACTGAAATTTATTAAGTTACTCGACTAGAGCTTGTTCATGTAGTTTGGTAATGAAATATCGCTTCTACATGACACGTATAAAGAGAGATATAACAGGCATGCAGAATGAAAGTTCCAAAAGGTATTTTATTTGCCTGTTTATAAATATTTTCTCTCTTTAGATAATTAGTAAAAGTTACAGGAAGCAACAAAAGGTGAAGGAAAGAGCCATCATGCAAGGCCTTTTCAAAAGAGCAAGAGTGGCACTTCTAAGATATCAATCTGAGGAATGTTAAAAAAACAGATTATAGAATTTATAAATTTAAAAATTTTGCATTAAAAGTTAAATATTTGTAATAAAAATATTGTTTTAACTAACTTTTACTTTAGTATTTGCATATTTTTAAATATCAAACTCTCATCTCTAGAAAGACTATTATAATGTCTTCTTAATCATAGCCAACTGAATTACACAACTCCTTTTAAAATTCATTCTTACTGATCTTATTATGATGTATGTAATTCATTCACAGTGTGTTTAGACTGTTTGGTTTTAAATATCCCTCTTTTTTGTACAACCCTATCTTTTTTTAAGAAAAAAATTTACACATGAGATTCTTTATTACATAAAATTACTTTTCTATAAGCTTTTTTTCTTTTTACCAAAAATACCTCTTCATTTTTATAACTTTCTTATATTTCTCTCACTTACTGGTTGCTTTTACTTTGTTTCATAAATAACCTCTAAATAAGCTTTGAATTAGACAAAGATATTGACTGGAGGATCACCAGGTTTCTTGGTCTTGTGCCGGTTTGGATAAAATAGCACAGACACAGGTGGAGTAGTTTTAATGAGTAAAAAGTTTGATAGGCAAGCAAGAAGGAAGGAAGAAGAAAACAGCTCCCCTGTACAGAGATTGGGAGGGGGATTTGAACAGAGAGGAAAACGTTCTGTGGTGTGGAAAAGTGGCTGCTTATATGTGGAGGCTGGAGGAGGTAGTCTTTGATTTGCATAGTGCTCAGGGGATTAGCTTGGCCAGGCAGGTCATTTGTGTAACCTGTGAAAAATTGGCCCCCCACCTTAGCCTTTTATTATGCAAATGCAGGGCACCATGATGTTCTGATGTTCTACACACAAAAGGATATGTGGGGGTGGCCATGTTGCCAGGCACATGTGGGGACAAAGAAAAAATGGTAGAATCCCCGTATTTGGGTGGACCCAGTTTCAAATGGCCTGCATTCACATATCAAAGCTTGCTGGCCTGGCTCTAAGATCCAGTGATTTCCTGCTAGACAATAAACATCTCGGGAGCTACTTTAAATGAAACAAAAACTTCCCAAACCCCTTTTACTCTCTACATGCCTAAAATAACTGTTTAATAACTCCTATAACAATATTTTATATTTAATAAGAACATTAAAAATGTTTTTCTATAATTCTTAAATTGGAAATTGCCCAGATACATAATGTCAATTAATAACCTTAGATCCTAAATTATGAAGTTAGTTTACAAGCATTTATTCCATACCATTTACCTGATTGATTTAATACTTGACCTAGATTATTTACAAAAAAAAACTGTGGTAGCTAATATTTAAAGTCATTTTTCTATTAACCATAATTCAGTATTTAGCTGTTTTCATTTAAACAAACTATAAGGTCTTTTAGGCTGACTGATGGTGTCATGGATGCCATGGTAACCTCTGTGATCTGTACGGTCACTCCAGATTAGTTCCTGGAACTAGAAAGTCTGAGGTAACTGTAAGACCATGAAACGGGGATGAATGATCAACCCTGCCAGACCTAATTATCTTGAGGCATTCTTCTATTGTTCCTTATTCCTGCTTCAACTGATAAGGCAAATGGACTTTGTAACCAACCTTATTCAACTTCATGACTCCAGACCCTACAACCCCCTCCCAGCTTGCAAAAACTCCCCTCAACTAGAACTTCTATAACTTTCCACTGCCTACCTCAAACCTATAAAGTCAACTCCTATCCCACTGCCCTCCACTGACTCTCTTTTCAGACCCAGCTCACCTGCACCTGCATGAATAAACAGCCATATTGCTCACACAAAGCCTATTTGGGGGTCTCTTCATTCAGAGCATGTGTTTTAACACCAACAATATTTCATAAGCATATAAAAGTAAAAATTATTTTATCTTGGGCTGGGTTTTATATCTTATAACTCTTATGGCAAGTCTTATAGTGTTTTGCAGAAATAAACAGCAAACTACTTGACAAATAGATGCAAACAAAATGCTAACAATTTTAAAAGCATTGCTGTATTATTTTAACAATAATTTTAAAGCCTGATTATTTAGCAAGTTTTCACTTAAGTCATGTGAACTTGAAATATCACTTGAGTATTTTTTCCCCTTTTAAAAGCCAATTAATTAGAGCTCTTCATATATTTGTTGTAGTGAAAATATTGTGTACACGAATAAATACGTAGATAAGGAAACAAGTCAGGTAAGGATCAGAGAGCAGAATTTACATCGTAAGGTATGGGAGAAAGTGTCCTGTGCTAGAGGAAAATCAAAAATGATTCAATTGCTAATTGAACATAAATTATAGAAGTCTAATATAAAGGCCTTTAAATATACACACACACATATACACACACACACAAACTTCCCATGGCTATTACTTCAGTAATTTAGCCATGAGATAAATACAACTTTGCCAGGTTACAAAAAACAATGTTAGATTCAAACAGTGGTTTTTATCTCAGTAAAAAAGTAAAAATAGATTTAAATCATACAGAAAAGAAAATAGAGAATGAGAACTTAGAAACTCTGTAGTTTGCAGGGCAACCTTAGGGCTCTTTCCCCTTAATTTAAAGTGTGCACAAAAATGATATAACTCTAAGTAGAGGTGCCGTAAAACTTACAGAGTACTCGAAAGGGGATCATTCTCCTTGTTTTCTCCTTATTCTTATTTATCCTGATAGAAAAGCAATTGAGAAGACCCTTTAGAAATTTATCTCAAAACTTCAATTAGGATTCTTAAATAGGCCGACTTTGGGGCTCATGCCTGTAATGTCAGCTCTTTGGGAGGCCAAGGTGGGTGGATATATATATATTATAATATACATATATTATATATATATATTTTATATATATATATTTTATATGTATATTATATATATATATTTTATATATATATATATTTTATATATATATATATATAATATATATATAATATATATATATATATATAAAGGACAACACCTTCCCAGGAAAAATAAGCTCAGAATAAATCAAGGACTGTTAACCAAGGGGGTTCTAGGACTCAGGAGGACTTACCCATTCCACTGAAGGAGAATGTTAAACTCAAGGTTTTAAGGGACCTTTGCTACTACCTGAGCTCTCATTTCAAGCAACTCCTTTGATGTCCTGAGTCTTCTCTGAGGATCCATGTGGTTGGGTGCTGATTATTCTTGATGAAAAGAGTAAAACTCTGTAAAAAATATTTGAAGAGATTTATTCTGAGCCAAATATGAGTGACTGTGGCCTGTGACACAGCTCTTAGGAGGTTCTGACAACGTTTGCCCAAGGTGGTGGGGGCACAGCTTGGTTTTATGTATTTTAGAGATGCATGAGACATTAATCAAATACATTTAAGAAAAAAAATGATTTGGTTCAGAAAGGTGGGACAACTCAAACTGGAGGCTTCCAGGCTATAGATCAATTTAAAGACTTTCTGGTTGACAACTGGTTGAGTTTATCTGAAGACCTGGAATCAATGGAAAGGAAACTTTATGTTAAGGTAAAGAATTGTAGAGACTAAGTTTTATTGTGCAGAGGAATCTCTCAGATGGCAGACTTCAGAGAGACAGAGAGCAGGTTGTAAAATATTTCTTACCAGATTTTTAGGTGCTTGGCTCTTAGTTGGTTATCTCCTGGATCTGCAAAGAAAGGCAGGAAAACAAAGGGGAAAGGGAATTCTCTATAGAATGTGCATTGTTTACCCAAGAGATTTTGCAGGGCAATTTCAAGGTATCACAAGGAAATATATTTTGGGGTTAAATATGTTTTCCTTGTCTCATAATGTTATGCTAGAGTTAGATTGAAGAGTAAGTCACGATATATAGGATCAAAAAATACAACCCACCTGATGAGAATTTATGGTTTGTAGGATTTCCCTAGAACCTGTAGGTAGAAATTTTGGCAAGATAAAAAAATCAGAGCTTTGTCCTCACTATCTATGTCTTCCTATGTTTATTCTGATTTTTAACTCCCTATCACACTTGCACATTTCTTATATAGCTGAATATTGAGTACTTATGATATCGTTGTGATTTTATGCACATAAACTGGCTCAGAGAAGAGTAACCTCAAGGTCTGTTAACTGTGTTTTATTGTATTGAGTTATTCCAGTTAATATCAGTAGAGATATTGATCAAATTCTATGAAAGCCCTCCTTTTTTTTGATACAGAGTCTTGCTCTGTCACCCAGGTTGGAGTAAAATGATGTGATCTCAGCTCACTGCAGCCCCCACCTCCAGGGTTCATGTTGGAAACAGGGTTTATAATACTGGGAAAAATCCACACCAAGACAATAGATTACTCAGCAAAGCTGGTTTACTTCCTGCAGAAAGGGTACAACTAGCCAGCAGTATTGCCAGGAGAGCATGCCAGAACAAAGGAGACAGGAACATTTATAACTTTTATAACCTGATGCAATCACCCTACTATTATGTACAGTTTCCATTGGCCTGAATGGGACCTCACATTCTATGCATGACCCAATTTGTTAGAAATGTGGAAATTTTTTAAAGTGATAAAGGAAGAGAAGAATGAAGGAAAAGAGGAAGTAACTTGAGGAATGCTTAGAGAAGCAATAACATTTCCAAATAAGGAAGGGGAATAAACTATGACCTAAGACTTGCCTGGGCTTGTCCAGACATGTCAGAGTAAATGTCTAGGTTAAAATGTAAGAACTAAAAACATGAAATACAGTTATTTATTTATTATGACTAACAGCTACTTTAGGACAGTCGGCAAAAGATTTAAAGTAATCTTTGAATCTTTAAAGGAAGTATTATTTATTCATAATGAACTAGGAGGAAAACTTTGAAGAGGAACTTTTTATTTATTTGTGTTTTCAACATCAACTGAGTCTTCTTCCTCAGGCTCCTGAGTAGCTGAGATCACAGGTGTATGCCACCACACCTGGCTAGTTTTTGTATTTTTAGTAGAGGCAGGGTTTCACTATGTTGGCCAGGCTGCGAACTCTTGACCTCAAGTAATCCACCTGCCTATGTTTCCCAAAGTGCTGGGATTATAAATGTGAGCCAGCACACTAGCACTATGAAAGCCCTTTTTTAAAAGTCCTGGAGAGCACAGTAAAATTTGTTTTTGTTTTGATTTTTTTGTTGTTTCTATTTCTTTGGTTTCTCCATTTCCCAGATGCTGTATAAAATATTTCTGTAGAGAGATTTAAGAAGATATTAAAACTCAATCAATTTTGAAAATATTTCAATCTTTCAATCATTTTCTATGAATATAGAGTTTTATAGAACGTAAAATAGACAGCCTCCCTCATACACATACAAAGACAATTTTCAACATTTTGAAATACCATGGTCAAGTTATCTAGGGTGATGACTCTAGCTACTAAATGATCCTGAGCCCACTATTCTTTTGAATAGAAAATCTATTTAGTTGAGCAAAACGCATTACGCCAGTCAATGTGCTGGCTGTTGGGAATAATGTACTAGACAATGTACCTTTTTAAATAAAATACTTAGCCTAAAGGTAAAAATGAAAATCAAAACCAAAGCAGTTATACATATTTAAAAATAGAGCAAATGATGATTACAAGATGTATAATTAGATAGCAGTATAAAAAGCAAAAAAGTTAAGTCAATGCTACGTATCTCTAAAGAATTTGCAGAGGAAGTCATTTTTGATAACAGATACAAAAGGGAATATTAACTCTCAGAATATATTTGAGTTTATAATATTGCAGACAAGAGAATATAACTTTGGGAGGCCAAGGTGGATGGATTACCTGATGTCAGGAGTTCGAGACCAACCTGGCCAACATGGTGAAACCCAGTCTTTATTAAAAATACAAAAATTAGCTGGGCATGATGGTAGGTACCTGTAATCTCAGCTACATAGGAGGCTGAGGCTTGAGAATTGCTTGAACTCAGGAGGCAGAGGTTGCAGTGGACCAGGATCATGTGACTGCACTCCAGCCTGGGTGACAAGAGTGAAACTCCACCTGAAAAACAGAGATAGAGGAGAGAGAGAGAGAGAGAGAGAGAGAGAGAGAGAGAGAGAGAGAGAGAGAGAAAGAGAACGATATCTCTGAGTCAGGGGAAAACCTGCTATGTTTGAGAACCTGAATAGAAAAAACATGAGAATTGAGGTGATTGTGGCATGTGGTGAGATGTAGTCAGGAGCTAGATGAAGAATGATGTTTTAGATCATTTTAAGAATTATAGATTTTTTTTTTCTAAAAAATAATTGAAAAACTTTTCAGGTGTGATGTGACGTGATTTTAATTTCTAGACATTTTGCAACATGAGTGATTATTTTGAAGGGGCCAAGAATGGGTACTAAAATGGAAAATAAAAAGGTGTTTAAATATTACAATTGAAGAAAATTGGTAGCCTGAAGGAGACTAGCCTATTTTCAATCCATTAGTATTTTCTTCACATTTTAATGTTTGGAAAGTTAATGTTCAGTTTTTCAGAGAAAAAAAAATCTACCTTTATAAAATATTCATTTAATGGGTCAGCAAGTTGGAAATTGTAAAGCTTTGTTTTATATTTGAAGGATTTAAAATGTGATTACAATTAGTTGTCCCCATGAAATTGGTTATCTATTCTTCTCTGCAATAAAGCAAATCCACAGAGAATTACAGAAGAGATAAAATTATCTTAAATTTTAAGTAACAGCTCCTAGAACAATAAAGCTTTACTATAAATGAATTACAATCATAACATCCATAAAGAAAATGTGCACCAATTAATCACCACACAAGTCATTTGCCAGGGTAGTACCACAAGGCTTATTTAGTAGAATGTGTTAAGCAACCTTTTGCTACAGCTATGCCATCTACTAATAATTTAAACTCAGGTAACAAATATGATTTGGATTTGTGTCCCCATCCTAATCTCATGTCGAATTGGAGGAGGGAACTGGTGGGAAATGATTGGATAATCAGGAAGATTTCCCCCTTGCTGTTATCCTGATAGTGAATGAGTTCTCATGAGATCTGAAAATTTTAAAATGTGCGGCAATTTACCCTTCTCTCTCTCTCTCTCTCTCTCTCTCCTATTTCACTATAATAAGACGCGCTTGCTTCCCTTTCACCTTCCTCCAAGATGGTAAGTTTCCTGAATCCTCCTAGCCATTATTTCTGCACAGCTTGCAGAACTGTGAGTCAATTAAAACTTTTTCTTTTTAAATTACCCAGCCTCATGTAGTTATTTATAACAGTATGAGAACAAACTAAGACAGATAATTGGTACTGGGAGATTGGGGCATTGCTATAAAAATACTAGAAAATATCGACTTCAGAATTGGGTAACAGGTAGAGGGTGGAACAGTTTGGAGGGTTCAGAAGAAGACAAGAAGATGTGGGAAAGTTTGGAACTTCTTAAAAATTTGTTAAACAGTTTTGACCAAAATGCAGATAATGATATGGACAATGAAGTCCAGGCTGAGATGGTCTAAGATGGATATGAGGGACTGACTGAGAACAGGAGTAAAGGTGATTCTTGCTACACTTTAGCAGAGAGACTGGAGACATTTTGTCCCTGCCTTAGAGACCTTTAGAACTTTGAACTTGAGAGAGATTATTTATGGTATCTGGATGAAGAAATTTCTAAGTAACAAAGCATTTAAGCTGGACCTTGGCTTTTTCTAAATCATACAGTCATATGCTTGAAGAAAGAGATGGTATTAAATTTAAACATATTTAAAAAGGAAGCAGAGCATAAAAGTTTGGAAAATTTGCAGCAAGGCCAGGTGGTAGAAAAGAAAAACCCAGTTTGGGGGTGGAAGTTCAAACATGCTGCAGAAATTTGCACATTTAAACAGGAGCCAAATGTTAACAGCCAAGATAATAGGGAAAATGTTTCTACGGTATGTCAGAGAACTTTATGGCAGTTCTTCTTATCACAGGCCTGGAGGCCTAGGAGACAAAAAGGATTTCTTGGGCCAGACACAGGGCACAATTGCTCTGCATAGACTCAGGACATGGCATCCTGCTTCCCAGCCACTTGAGCTCCAAGCATGGCTAAAAAAGGCAAACATATAGCTCAGGCCATTGCCTCATATAATTCAAGCCCTAGTACTTGATGGCTTTCCCATGGTGTTGGGCATGCAGTTGCATAGAAGGCAAGAGTTGAGGTTTGGGAACCTCCACCTAGATTTCAGAGGATGTGTGGAAACACCTGAACATCCAGGCAGAAGTCTGCTTCAGGGACAAAGCCCTCATGGAGAACAACTAGTGCAGTGCCTAGGGGAAATATGAGGGTGGAGCCCCCATACAGATTCTCAGTTGGAGCACTGCCTAGTGAAGCTGTGAGATAAGGGTCACTCTTTTCCAGACCCAAGAATGGTAGATCCACTGACAGCTTGCACCACATTCCTGCATAAGCCACAAGCACTCAACACCAACCCATGAAAGCAGCAGAGCTGCTCAGGGCCTTGGGATCCCAGATATGCCTGGATGTGAGACATGAGGACAAAGATTATTTTGTAGCTTTAAATTTAATGAGTGCCATGATGTGTTTTGAACTTGAATGGGGACTAGGGCCCCTTTGTTTTTGCTAATTTCTTATATTTAGAATGGGAGCATTTACTCAATTCCTGTAGCCCCATTATATCTTGGAAGCAGCTAAATCATTTTTGATTTTGCAGGCTCATAAGTGGATGGGACTTACCTTTTCTCAAATGAGACTTTGGACAGTGAACTTTTGAGTTAATGCTGAAATGAGTTAAGACTGGGGGACTATTGAGAAGGGATAATTATGTTTTGCAATGTAAGAAGTACGTGAGATTTGGGAGGGGGAAGGGAAGGAATGATACTATTTTCATTTGTGTCCCTGCCCAAATCTCATCTTGAATTTGAAGAGGGGCCTGGAGGGAGGTAATTAAATCATGGGGTCAAATTTTCACCTTGCTATTTTCATGATAGTGAGTTATCATGGGATCTGATGGTTTCAATGTTTGTAGTGCTTTACCTTTCTCTCTATTGGTCTCTCTTTCTCCTGCTCCACCATGCTTGCTTCCCCTTCAGCTTCTGCCATGATTGTAAGTTTCCAGAGGCCTTGTAGCCATGCTTCTTGTGCAGCCTGTGAAACTGTGAGTCAATTAAATCTCCTTTCTCCATAAATTACCCAGTCTCAGATAGTTCTTTATATGAGTGTGAGAATGGACTAGTACAGTAAGTAACTTGACCTTGTGAATAAGTTTCTTTATCTTGGTATCATAACTTTAAATTTCCTTACATTTTTTTCAAACAAATATTTTACAATAGCAGATGTAAAAGAGAATGCTGCTTTAGTTATATTAATAATCATCTATATTCAAGTAAAAGTGTATAATATTTATATATTATACTCATGAAATAATATTTAATATATACACAATGATGCTATGATGTATTTATGATCATATTTGTCACTCACAAAAGTAAAATGTATTTGTGATTTATTTTCTATTACAGTAAGACTTTCAACTTTTGTATTAATTGCAGGAAACAGTGACCCAACCTTTCCTTTCTCTATAAAATGTGCATTTAAATTCAATTTATATATATGTAAATGCAGCATAAAATCATCAAGTAAGAATTCATATATGAAAGCAAATATATCACTTTGTACTTGACTTTTTTTGAATAGCACTGTGGAATGGCCTCCCATTTTCAAGCCAAATACATACAGTCATACTGTGAATAAAACATATTATGCATAAATATACTTAAGTAATATTTACATCTAAACATGGAATACTATATAGCATCAATGTTTAATATTATGTATGTAATATTAAGTGTTAATTTAATGTGTACATTTAGTTTGTAATGTTTTTTGTCAAGCCTACCTAACTCTCTGATAATTTTGGAATGTGCAATTGAATTTTTTATTTCCAACTTTCCTACCACTTAAATAAAATGAGGAGTAACATTATATATTCAATTTGGTGTAAATCTTTTGCCATATGTATCTTTTCCATATGAAAGACTATGAAAGATAAACCAAATGTATTTTATGGCAAAAAGAATGTACAATGGTAAAAAAAATAAATAAAATAAAAAGACTTATAATGGCAAAAAAAAAACGAATAATAGTTCACATTCTTATACATTCAAACACAAATATTTACTTTAGCCCCACTATTTGTGTATAATAGATGATCAGAGTTATTCAAATGTGTGTCTATATTTAATCTTCTATTTTACAGATGAATAACATTTTACCATAATTATCATTATGATTTAAAAATAATAAACAGTGAAGATAACAGCACTGATGTTCTGTAATTATTTTTAGATCTACTGTATAAATAGAGTTTATTCTAGCTATTTTTTTTTCTTTTTGAGCAAGACAGCATTTCATACGGGATTTGCAATGTTAAAAGGTTCTAAACAAAAATCTTGAATGATTTGTTTTTTAATGAGTGATATCATTTGCAATAATTTAGCTAGTTTTTTCTCTAACTGTTGCATTATATTTAAAAAAAAATGTTACCAGCAAGAATCATGCACTAAAATACCTTTCTTGCATACAAGGGATATTGACTCAAATTGATATATGCATTTATTTTTGTTGTAAAGGGAAATATGAGAGCTTGGTATTTCTACTTTTCTGTCTGTTTCTTTAAAATATGATTTTAAAGGTAACTGTCAGTAAAGAAAGTTTATATGTCAATCAGAAAATATCCTCTAACATCATGAGTTATATTGATGATTGCATTAATTTAATGAAAAATTATAGGACAAACAATACTGTAGAATTACTTTATGATGCAAAGGAATAGATCATAAAATTATGTTTTTCCTGATGCAAGGATTTGTTAATTAAGAGTAATTTTTTAGGCCGGATGTGGTGGCTCATGCCTCTAATCCCAGCACTTTATGAAACCAAGGCTAGTAGATTACTTGAGCCCAGAGTTCAAGTCCAGCCTGGGAGACACAGTGAGATCCTATCTCTACAAAAACAATTTTTTTTAATAGCCCGGCATCGTAGGCATGTGCCTGTGCTCTGAGCTAGTTGAGAACCTGAGGATCATTTGAGCCCAGGAGGTCAAGGCTGCAGTGAGCTGTGAGTGGATCACTGTACTGCTTCAGCTTAGGCAACAGAGCAAGATCCCATCTCAAAAAAAAAGTAATTTATTAAAGTACAAATAATTGCATTGGAAAAGTATAAGCAATTATTAAGGTAATTATATTTGCAAAATCATAGCATACATGAGTGTGTGTGCATATATATACATATATAATGTAAGTCTGAAAAATATTCTCACAAAATGTGTTACTTTTGTCAGCTGGTACCATATACTTTAAAAAATACAGAAAAAACATAAACTGATCTATCATTTAGATTGTATTGATAATGTCTTTAAGCATCAGGGATGCAAAACTAGGCTAGTTTTCCCCCTAATTAAAAATAATTCCTTTTTATCAAATATTTTTATATATAAAATTAAATTTTCTCACAGCAATATTTTACAATCAATTTCCCTATTATTACCATACCAATTTGTGCCGCAATAATGTTCCTGATAAACATCAAGAACATTCTCAAGGCATGGGTGGCGTGACCTCTGAACTGTATTCAACAAAGGAAGTTTTGACGTATTTGAAATTTTCAGTCATTAAGCACTGTAATTCTGTGATATATTTTCCAGATGAATGTGAATATTTTTCCAAAGACAACAACTGAGATGACCTCCATTTTGAGAATCAGTAGATCAAAGGAATGTGGATGGTTAGTGTTTTTAATAAATACACATGGAGGCAGTGGATTGAGTAAACATCAGGGTTAGCATTAGTTAGCAAAAGTGAATGTAAAATATTCTAAAATATAATAGAAGAAAGTTGCTAGTGAATATTAACTTTGTTGATAAATACATGCATTATCAGAGAGGGTTCTTTACAAAGACCAAATGCTGATGAACAAAGGGAAATAATATAAAGCAAAACACAGTTAATTTCAAACAGTCACTACTAAAGGTAGGCCAACCAGCTCTTCATGCCAATTGAAGTGCTTTCAAGATTCAGGCATCAGAAAATCGAGGCTTTATGTATTATTTCATCTGTGAAATCACATTTTACTCCTTAGAATAATTTCTGAAATCAGTGTTTAAATTCTTTCTCAAACACATTTTTACATCTGAAACACAGAAAATTAAAATGACAAAAAAGGGGACTATTTTCTCACTTCTCTGAAAAATGGCATAATTATAGAGGCTGATTTAAAGCAGAAGTCCTGTATAATCTAAAGAAAAGACAATTCTTTAAATTGCCCATGAAATATACAAATTTTTATGAACACGAAATTTTTAGATTTACTGAATTAAAGAAATTTTTAAAAGAAAGGTATATTCACAAATATCTGGGTACTTATCTCTTTTAGCTTTCAGTAAATCTATCAATCTAAAGTTAGTATATACCATAAAGAAAAACCTTGCAGGTTTTTCTTTGCCTTTACAGTCTATATTTTCTTACATTAACCCTATTTGCTCTAATCTTACTTATTTTTGTTGCAAAGATTGAAATAGCTAATATGGTATATCCTTATCTGAAGGTGAAGAGAAAGATACCAAAATTGTGTGCAAACTAACTGCAGAATTTCTAATCATCTATATTTTAAGCTTTTAAAGGAAATAATATATGATTAACTTATAATATTATCATGATATTTTAAACAGGTAATTTCTCTTAAAAAAGCTGATCTCTAAGCTGTGTGTTGGGTCATGTGTAACATCACATTTTTTATTTAAATTGACACTCAAAACCAATTTTCTATTATTACTGTTGTCTGTTTTAAGATATAAAAATATATAAACAACTTTATCATTGAATTAAAGTCAGCATGCTGTTTTCCTTCAGCTAAATGCTAAGCAATGAAAACAAAGTTGGTAGCTGACCTTGCAGCTACAAAGATCTCCTCTGCCCAAGAAACTCAGTTATTACCTTGTCTTTTTTTTTTTTTTTTTTGAGATGGAGTTTCACTCTTGTTGCCCAGGCTGGAGTGCAATGGCACAATCTTGGCTTGTCGCAACCTCAGCCTCCCAGGTTCAAGTGATTCTCCTGCCACAGCCTCCAAATCTGTTGGGATTCTAGGCATGCACCACCATGCCTGGCTAATTTTTTTGTATTTTTAGTAGAGACGGGGTTTCTCCATGTTGATCAGGCTGGTCTCAAACTCCAGACCTCAGGTGATCCACCCACCTCTGTCTGCCAAAGTGCTGAGATTACAGGAGTCAGCCACAGTGTCAAGCCCTATTTTGTCTTTCTTATGTAAACATACCAATTCAGTTATTAAGTTTTTCCCTAACCATGCCATCTTGCAGCACTTTCATCTGCCTGTGAATTTATATATGCCATGCCTTCTTTATTATTCAAATCATTTGATGCTATTAAGTGTAATTAATTTAATATTTGTTATATATATTTCTTACACATATCCCACATAAACTGTGATTTTTTTTTCAGGATATCCTACCTATTTGGAATAATCTGGACTCTCCCCAGCATTCTGAAGATTACCATGCACATCTAAGTGTTTCAGTAATTATTTATTCATCGGTTATCCAAGTCATGAGTGAAAGCATTGCTGAAATAATAAGACCATGGTGGTGATGGTATAGATTTTCTATAGTCTATAATAGCAAGTCAATTTATACTTTATTGTATCTAACACATTTGGTCACAATAAATAACCCTCAAATCATGTAATGTTGTATTAGGAGTTTAGAAGAGATCAACATTATTCACCTGCCTAGTTTTTACATCTGTAAGGACTTTTGTTTCTATCTTCTATTATATGTCAGCTACAGTTTATTTATTATTATTTTTTTAATATATATATATATAATTGCATTTTAGGTTTTGGGGTACATGTGAAGAACAGGCAAGATTGCTGCATAGGTACACACATGGCAGTGTGATTTGCTGCCTTCCTCCCCATCACCTATATCTGCCATCCCTCCCCATGCCATCTCTCCCCTACTCCCCACCCCCCACTGTCCCTCCCCTTTTTCCCCCCAACAGACCCCAGTGTATGATGCTCCCCTCCCTGTGTCCATGTGTTCTCATTGTTCAACACCCACCTATGAGTGAGAATATACGGTGTTTGATTTTCTGTTCTTGTGTCAGTTTGCTGAGAATGATGGTTTCCAGGTTCATCCATGTTCCTACAAAGGACATGAACTCATCGTTTTTGATGGCTGCATAATATTTCATGGTGTAAATGTGCCATATTTTCCCTGTCCAGTTTATTATTATATATAAATTAGTGCTTTTATGTCCTCCATATCTACATTTCTTTAAAATTTTCAATAGAACTACACTATGTATTCCTCTCAACAGATCAAACATGATTTTTTTCTCTTATCATGGGTTGAGTGCATTCCATTATCAATGATATCATATACAATCCATAGTTACATTTATCTTTATTCTTCTTTTATACAAAGAACAGATTGCAAGACAATTTATGATTTCATTGTCCATGCTCAAGGCTTTTTTTTCAAAATTGATGGTTCACACACATCAAGAATATTGAAATTCATTTTCATAACTACCGTCATCTTTTGCAGACAAGACAACCATTTACCATTTTTTTGTAGGACAAAGTCATATTTTCAAGTATAGCTGCCACTAGATAACAGTGTTTTTTAAAAAATAAAGCATTGCAAAAATTGTGAGTAATATAGTTGATGCTTAACTCACTATTTTCATAGATTGACATCAATACTGGAAATTTTTAAAAAATTGTAAGAATTATATAGAGGAGGCGGGCACAGTGGCTTACGCCTGTAATTCCAGCACTTTGGGAGGCCAAGGTGAGCAGATCACTTGAGGTCAGGAGTACAAGATCAGACTGGCCAACACAGTGATACCCTGTCACAACTAAAAATACAAAAATTAACAGGACATGTTGGTGCATACCTGTAGTCCGAGCTACTTGAAAGGCTGAGGTAGAAGAATTGCTTGAACTTGGGAGGCGGAAGCTGTGGCAAGCCAAGATCATGCCACTGCACTCCAGCCTGGACAACAGAGTGAGACTCAGTCTCCAAAAAAAAAGAATTATATAGAGGAAATCTACATGGATCATTGTAAATATCCCCCCACTTTTTGTAAATATACAAACTATAATAGATAAATTTAATTAATATTACTTGTTTATAATCAGTAATTTCACATTATAGAGTAAGAAACCTGTAGTTCAACATTCTATTTTTAGTCTTTTTTTTTTTTATCTTGAGGAAGTTGCTTGCATATTTTATCCACATCCCATCTGTAAAATATGAGTGATGAAAGTAATTAATTTAGAAAGGTTGTGTATACTATACTCAGTTTGTTTCTGAAAGTTCTTTACATAGTGATTATCACATAAGTACTCAATAAATTTCAACAGTAATAATAAATTATATTTTCTTAGAAGACAGGTTTTTTAGTAAATCCATGTTTATCTATATCATTATTGAAAAGACACACTAATGGCTTCTAAAAGCTTAATTATGACTACAAATATTTAACATCATCCAGCTAAGTCATTCCATTTTGATGCACCATTGACATTTCCTAGGGATATTATTCCTAAAATTCTTATTTAAACATGAAATATTATGGACTTTCCTACTCAATCAGAAATTTTACTTGATTTAACCATAAAAAAGACATTTTCAATGTAGTTTTATAATACAGAAAGAATGAAAAAGACAAGTTAAAACAATTATTTTAATCCATAGTTGTATGCATTCAATCCCTTAAAAAACTGAGACACTATTAAGGCCATCCTCAAATAAATAGTCATCATACTTCACATCATTTATTGAAGACTTTACTTATCATAACTTCAGTCTACAGAATAAATACAGTCAGTTTTCAGAACAATCCACGTGATGTAAGATACGTTTGTATTTTCTCTTTTTTTTTTTTTTTTTTTTTTTTTTGAGACGGAGTTTCACTCTTGTTACCCAGGCTGGAGTGCAATGGCGCGATCTCGGCTCACCGCAACCTCCGCCTCCTGGGTTCAAGCAATTCTCCTGCCTCAGCCTCCCGAGTAGCTGGGACTACAGGCACGTGCCACCATGCCCAGCTAACTTTTGTATTTTTAGTAGAGACGGGTTTTCACCATGTTGACCAGGATGGTCTCGATCTCTTGACCTCGTGATCCACCCGCCTCGGCCTCCCAAAGTGCTGGGATTACAGGCTTGAGCCACCGCGCCCGGCTACGTTTGTATTTTCTCTAGTTGAAATACGCTTCTGCCAATTGTAGCTGAAAGAAAAACACTGACTTTAATTCTGGTTTTATAAACACAAGAATTTTCTTGTTTTCAAAAATTAATAAATGTAATAGAATGTGAACAATGAACATTATATTTTGTTCACATTTTTCATGGCTTTACATTACTGCTGTAGAAAAAATTTTACATTTAATCAGTTAGAAATATATTAGTTTCCAATATTTTTCTTGCTTTAGAATACAATACTTCAATACACCCTCAAAAAAGAAGTAATGTCTCTTATGCCAAAGAAAGCATTTTAAAATCCAACAAACATTAATAATCTTATGTTGCATAAAGTAATAAACTTTAACTAAAAATGTGAGGGATGGGTCACTAAGAAATCATTTTTTTCTCACCTGTGCCCCACTTTTAACCACAGGCCCTCAGCCCATCCCCTGTCTCCCACCCCTAACTCCCATTTTTCTTATATAACAGATAAACAGCATTTTATGGAAAGCATTCTGGAGCCATATTGATTATCAATTTAATTATTACAATGGCAGTAGCTATGCTCTTACTAAATTTCAGATGGTTTCTCTAAGACTTTATAACAAAGAAACTAAAAGCAAGGCTATTTATTTCAAAGGTACAAATGCTAGAGATTTCATTTTTCCAGATCATACAGGAACAAAGGATAAGTTCCCACATTCATAAAAAGAGGTTTTGTTAATAATCTGGTATAAAGCAAATCATGATTCACCTAAGCTTCTATAAACAAACAAGATTAAACTACCAATAAACTTTAAAAGATATGAATCAAACTGCCGAGAATCTGCACCTGTGTTGATGAATCTTCCAAATGGTCCCATATTTAATGCCTGCTTTGGAATCATGCGAATAGTTTGCTGAAAAAAAAAAAATCCTGTACCTTTCTTCAAATCTATTCAATGAAACTTAGTTTTAATTGAATAGGCCCAGAAATCTCTTTTAAACTATCATCCCAATTGATTCTTACGCACACATTACATGAAGCATCGTCATCTTTATAAATAGAAAAGAACATGCAAATTTAATTTAAAACATACATAGAAATTTAGATTTGTATGTACTCTGTTTCCCTAAAAATATTCTTATGGCTTTGATATGGTTTGTCTGTCTTCGTCAAAACTTATATTGAGACGTATTACTCAATATGGTGGTGTTGAGAGTGCTTGTAGTGAGTGAGTTCTCCTTTGGTGAGATTAGTTGAGCTCTCCAAAAAATGAAAGAGTTCCTATGAGACTGGGTTGTCATAAAACCAGGGTGCCCTAGGGTTTCTTCTCTTCACATGTGTCTAGAAAAAGTAATTCCTCTTTTACCATCTTTTCCATGTTATGACACAGTACAAAAAGCCATGTGAGAAATCACAGCCAGGCTCTTAAATTTCTGAGAGTGAGAGAGCCATGAGATAAATACGTCTCTTTTCTTGATCCAGTCATAGCAACAAAAATGTACCAAGACAAATGCTGTATTTTATATTTTTGAAGTTAGGTAACATTTTGATAATATAATATTATACCTTCATGTTCAAATAAGATTTGCATCAATATTAATAATATACTACACAAAAATATTCTAAAATGTCCAGAGCATTTTAAATAATTAAATGAATTTACATAAGGAAATATTCTAAACCTAGTGTTTCAGGAAATAACACATTTTAAAAAATCTGTAATCCTTATTTTGAATTTGTGTTTATTCTCTGTGTGTTTTGAACGAGAAAAAAAAGTCTACTTAGAATTAAGTGAGCTTAAATTTTAAAATCAGCTTCATTGTAACACCGGGAGTAAGAAAAACATAAAGAGAAATAAAATCAATTTTAATATAGTCTTCCAGTTTGGGGAATGGAAAATGTGGCTTGCACTTAAAATATAGCTGGATGTGATACAATAAATTCACGTATTTAAACCTAAAATTGGAGAATAATTTAAGTTCATTTATATCATATTACAATGAGTATATAATTTAAATATAGTCTAATAAAAACATTTTAGGAAATTAGAAGATACAGAAATGAAATTGTAGATATAGTTAATATATGAGAAAAAAATGATAAGTATGACAATTACTAAGGAATAGTATTTTAGTGATATCTATGCAAAGAGTATGAATCTTATTAAAAATGGAAAAATGAACATTTGACAAAGCCAAAAGCCACCTTCAATAATTGGCAGACTGCCAGGCACATAAAATGATATGCTAGGGATTAATTGGCAAAGAGAGACTTGATGGAGTGCAATGACTTCAAAAGAAATCTACTTCTCAGAAATGTAGTGAGTCACACGGGAAAAATAACATGGAGAGTCACCTCTGTGAATACATAAATTAAGTCTCCATTTTATTCTTCATTTGAGCTGGCAAATGTTCACAGGGAAACCGGCCTACTGGAAAAATCTAAGAATTAACATATATGTAGCAATATCTGTTCTCTCGGATAATATATTAATACAAAAAAATTTTCCTGAATGGTAGTGTAAGTAGAGCCAAAAAGAACATAAAAATCATTATACATTAATACCTAGTTGTTGTTTTCAAGGAGCAATTTAAAATATCTGTGTAATATCTGTTTTACTTGCCTAAAATGTAAATTAACAGAATGAACTCACATTTAACTGGTTACTATGGTTGGCATCCAAGTGTAAATTTCTAGACCTATGAATGTCCTTCATATAGTAAAAGTTACATTGCAGATTTGATTAAGTTAAGAATCTTTAGTAGAGAAGTTTTCTCCTGGATTATTAAGGTTCATCTGATATAATCACAGGGGGGTCCCATAAGAAGAGGCAGAATATAAGAGAAGAGAGGTTGATGTGATATGAAAGCAAATAATGGAGGGATGCACTTTCAAGATAGAGAAAGGTGCTGTAAGCCAATGAAAAAAACAGGCAGCTGAAAAAGACAGACAAAAGATTATTGCCTCTAAATCTCCAAGAACATAAGCTCTGCTGTCGCCTTGAAACGATTTCAAAATTCTGACCTTCAGAACTGTGGGAAAATAAATGTGTGTTCATTTAAGATGCTAAGGTTGTGGTGATTTGTTACAGCAACGATGGAAAAATAATACAGTAACCAACCAAAGTCTCTATTACTATTAATTTTTGAAAGTCTATCACTTTCTTCCTGTTTATTCTCCCATAGTAAAAAGTACCTCTCAATTATTGGAGTTCTAATTTTCATTTGCAAATTTTTGTGTTAATTTTTGTTTTTAAACAGATAATTCCTTCAAGTGAGTTTCATGTTAAGAGTCTATGGCTTTGTTTTCCTTTTTTCTTTCTGCAGAACCTAGTACACTGTCAATACCTGTGCAATAATGGTCTTGTAAATTTCCTAAATGAGTGGATGAATGGAGAAAATTTTAAAGTAATAAAACAGCATAAGTAAGAATTATGTTTCTTTTACTTTTACCAGCAGGCATAGATAAAAAAGAAACGCTCTATACAAGAAAAACTCTGACCAATTACAGCATGCTCCTTCCTAAATACTCATAAAATAAACTTTAAAATATTAGAATACCCTTGTTTTCTGAAAGTGAGTGCAGGTTGAAATGAAGATATATTTTTCTACAAATTCTTAATGAATTTTAAAATTTCTTTTGTTTAAGCTATTACAAATTTTTTTATTAAAATATAATTTTATGGGTGAGAGTGTTGAGAATTAAACTCTTTTAGCTATTAATAACACTGAAATTATTGAAAATAAGAAATGAAATAAACTTCTGTATTTGTAGAGATCCTCAATGAAAAGACCACAGTGAAGTTCTGTGAAGCACTGTGAAGAAGAGAGTGAAGAAAGAAAATGTTTCAAAATACAATGCACTTCTAAGAAAGTTTCAGAGAAACGAATGGAGAGGCTTTAAGCCAAAGTCACCCAGTCAATCTGTTTGACATTTCAAGGGAATTGTAATATCTTTGTAACACTGCCATGCTCAATTTATTTGAGTTACCCCTGGAAGGTATGGTCATAGTACAAATTTGGACGTAGCAGCTGGGGATATTAATCAATTGCTATCTTCAAAATAGGAAATGTGAGAGGCATATTTTTATGTCTGTCAGTTCCTTGTGTTATATATGTGACTTCTAATGTTAGGAATTTTTTGGATGAAAGCATTGTGCATAATAAGGGAATTAGAACATGAACAAATGGAGACCATAATCTGTATCAAGGAGTAAAGGTAAACTCTGATATATATATGTGTGTGTGTGTGTGTGTGTGTGTGTGTGTGTGTATTTGTGTGTGTAATATATGTATAATATATGGCAATGATTGTAAATATTGCAGAAAATAGAACAAAAAAATGGATGTGTTTATACTATTGATTTTAGGAGATAACAATTAAATTATTATTTAAATAAACAATAAATATTAACAAACTAGAAATTCTGCTTCTTGCAAACATAAAATGACAGAAAATGAATTTGCCTCCTAACTAAAACAACTGTAAAGCAGAGTACAATATGTAAACAATAATTTATAATGCTGGACATCAGGTAATGATGACACTGATGTCTAATAGGCCCAACAATTGTAGTTTATTGCCTGGAGATAATTCTCCCTCCAGTAGAAATGACTTCAACGGGAACTTAAAGAACCAATGTCCTGCTTTTACCCTTAATTTTCTTTTCCTGTATTGGAAGTCAGACTTTAAAGAGTAGAATATTTTAAAAATAAACACATATATAAAAAAATTAGAAAGTGACTATAAATGTCTAGAGAGAGGTGCAGGTTAAAAAATGATTTGAAACTTGAGTTTATACCTCAGGCTGATCCTCAGCACAGTGACTGCTTACAGTAATTTTTTAAAAATAACAACAACACCACAAAGAACCAAGCCGACTCTGGGGAAAGTGGAAAATTTAATCTCCAGAGTTACGACATTATTAGATTCAAATGCTACACTTTCTACCACAATCATATGGCATATAAAAAAAAATTAGAAAAACTATAACCCATTCAAAGAGAAAAAAACTAAATCAGCAAACAATTCCAGAAAAATACCAGATGGAAGATCTACTTAATAAAGACTTTAAAATAAACAACTAAAATGTATTTAAAGGACCAGAAGGTAGTGTGGAGAAAGTTAAGGTAATATTATATGAACAAAATAGAAATATCAATAAAGAGCTAGAAAACCCAAGAAGACAACAGAAAGAAACTTTGGAGGTGAAAAATACAATCACTAAAATGAAAAATTTACTAGAAAAATTTAAAGGCAGATTTGAAGAGTCAGAAAAAAGAATCAGGGCTTTGTGAGGCCAAAGTGAGAGATTAATTTAGACTAGGAGATCAAGACCAGCCTGGGCAACATAGGGAGACTCCATCTCTATAAAACATAATGAGACCCCATCTCAGCCAAAATTAACTAAGAATAGCAGTATATGCCTGTAGTCCCAGTTTTCCTACAGGCTGAGATGGGAGGATGGCTTGAGCCCAGGAGTTTGAGGCTTCACTTCAGTAAGCTATGACGATGGTAGTGCACTGCAGCCTGGGTAACAGAATAAGACACTGTATAAGTTCATTTTGACACTGCTATAAAGACATACCCAAGACTGGGTAATTTATAAAGAAAAGAGCTTTAATTGATTCACAGTTTCGCATGGCTGGGGAGGCCTCAGGATATTTATAATAATGGTGGAAGAGACAGATCTTACATGACAATGACCCACATAAGGTGAGAGAGAAAAAGCAAGAGCAGGGAAAACTGCCTTATAAAACCATCAGATCTTGTGAGCACTCACTATCAGGACAACAGCATAGGGGAAACAGCTCTCATAATCCAATCTTCTCCCACAAGGTAAAAGATTCATCTCATAAAGCAAGTTCATAGTGACCTACAAAGAGACCTAGACTCGCACACAATAATACTGGGAGACTTTAACACTCCACTGTCAATATTAATCAGATAAAATAGACAGAAAATTAATAAGGATATCCTGGACTTGAACACAGATCTGGACCAAGCAGACCTAATAGACATCTACAAAACTCTCCACCAAAAATCCTCAGAATATACATTCTTCTCAGCACCACATCACTCCTACTCTAAAACTGATCACACAACTGAAAGTAAATCACCCTTCAGCAAATGTAAAAGAACAAAAATCATAACAACCAGTGTCTCAGACCACAGTGCAGTCAAATTAGAACTCAGGATTAAGAAACTCACTCAAAACCACACAACTACATGGAAACTGAAAACCTGCTCCTGAATGACTACTGGCTAAATAATGAAATGAAGAGAGAAATAAAGATGTTCTTCGAAACCAGTGAGATTGAAGACACGTTGTACTAGAATTTCTGTGACACATTTAAAGAAGTGTCTAGAGGGAAATTTATAGCACTAAATGCCCACATGAGAAGTGAGGAAATATCTAAAATCGAGACTCTAACATCAAAATTAAAAGAACTAGAGGAGCAAGATCAAACAAATTAAAAAACTAGCAGAAGACAAGAAATAACTAAGATCTGAGCAGAACTAAAGGAGATAGAGACACAAAAACCCCTTAAAAAATATCAACGAATCTAGGAGCTGGTTTTTTCAAAAAGATTAACAAAATAGATAGACAGCTAGCCACTCTAATAAAAAAGAAAAAAGACAAGAATCAAATAGATGCAATAAAAAATGATAAAAGGGGTATCATCACTGTTTACACAGAAATACAAACTACCATCAGAGGTTAGTACAAACACTTCTATGCACATAAACCAGTAAATCCATACGAAATGGATAAATTCTTGGACATTTATACCCTCCCAAGACTAAACCAAGAAGAAGTTGAATCCCTGAATAGACCCATAAAAAGGTCTGAAGTTGAGGCAGCAATTAATAGCCTACCAATTAAAAACAGTCCAGGATGACCAGATGGGTTCACAGCCAAAATCTACCAGACATACAAAGAGGAGCTGGTACCTCTCCTTCTGAAACTATTCCAAGAAAAAAAAAGGAGGGATTCCTCCCTAAGCCATTTTATGAAACCAAAATCATCTTGATACCAAAACCTGGCAGAGATACAACTAAAAAAGAAAGTTGCATGCCAATATCC
The DNA here is from genome assembly GCA_004027835.1 of Alouatta palliata. NCBI lineage: Eukaryota > Metazoa > Chordata > Mammalia > Primates > Atelidae > Alouatta > Alouatta palliata. Next base: position 27,979 of record PVKV010001451.1, read on the forward strand.
ATGACGAACATTGATGAAAAAATCTTTAATAAAACAGTGGGAAACCTAATCCAACAGTACATCAAAAAGCTTATCCATCACAATCAAGTTGGCTTCATCCCAGGAATGCAAGGCTGATTCAACATATGCAAATCTATAAATGCAATCCATCACATAAACAGAACCAAAGAAAAACCACATGATTATCTCAATAGATGCACAGAAGGCCTTCAACAAAAATTAACAGCCTTTTATGCTAAAAACTCTCAATAAACCAGGTATCAATGGAACGTATCTCAAAATAATAAAAACTATTTATGACAAACCCACAATCGATGTCATACTGAATGGACAAAAACTGGAAGCATTCCCTTTGAAAACTGGCACTAGACAAGGATCCCCTCTCTCATCACTCCTGTTCAACAGTATTGGAAGCTCTGGTCAGAGCAATCAGGCAAGAAAAATAAAATAAAGAGTATTCATTTAGAAAAAGAGGAAGTCAAATTGTCTCTATTTTCAGGAGACTTGATTGAATATTTAGAAGACCCCATCATCCCAGCCCAATATCTCCTTAAGACAATAAGCACCTTCAGCAAAGTCTCAGGATACAAAATCAATCTGCAAAAATCACAAGCATTTTTATACACAAATAACAGACAAACAGGGAGCCAAAGCATGAGCGAACTCCCATTAACAATTGCTACCAAGAGAATAAAATACCTAGGAATACAACTAACAAGGGATGTGAAGGACCTCTTCAAAGAGACTACAAACCACTGCTCAAAGAAATAAGAGAGGACACAAATAGATGGAAAAACATTCCATGCTCATGGTTAGAACGAATCAATATCACGACAATGGCCACACTGCACAAAGTAATTTATACATTCAATGCTTTCCCCATCAAGCTGCCACTGATCTTCTTCACAGAACTGGAAAAAAACACCTTAAAAGTCAGCTAGAACCAAAAAAGAGTCCACATAGCCAAGACAATCCTAAGCAAAAAAAAAAAAAAAAAGCTGGAAGCATCACGCTACCTGACTTCAAACTATATTACAAGGTTACAGTAATCAAAACAGAATGGTACTGATACTACAACAGAGATATAGAACAGTAGAATAGAGCAGAGGCCTTGGAAGTAATACTACACATCTACAACCATCTAATCTTTGACAAAAATAAACAATGGGGAAAGGATTCCCTCTTTAATAAATAGTGTTGGGAAAACTGTCTAGCCATATGCAGAAAGCTGAAACTGGACCCTTTCTTTATACCTTATATAATAATTAACTCCAGATGGATTACAAATTTAAACATAAGACCTAACATCAAAAAAACCTTAGAAGAAACCTAGGTAATACCATTCAGGACATAGGTACAGGCAAGGATTTCATGACTAAAACACCAACAGCAATGGCAACAAAAGCCAAAATAGACAGATGGGATCTAATTAAACTTAACAGCTTCTGCACAGAAAAAGAAACCATCATTAGAATGAACCAACATCCAGCAGAATGGGAAAAAAATTTTGCAACCTACCCATATGGCAATGGGCTAACAACCAGAATCTACAAATTACGTAAACAAATTTACAAGAAAAAAGCAAACAACCCCATCAAAAAGTGGGCAAAGGATATGAACAGACATTTTTCAAAAGAAGACTTTATGCAGCTAACAGATATATGAAAAAATGCTCATAACGACTGGTTGTTAGAGAAATGCAAATCAAAACCACATTGAGATACCATCTCACACCAGTTCAAATGGCAATCATTAAAAAATCTGAAGACAGCAGATGCTGGAGAGGATGTGGAGAAATAGGAATGCTTTTACACTGTTGGTGGGAGTGTAAATTAGTGCAACCATTGTGGAAGACAGTATGGCAATTCCTCAAGTATCTAGAAATAGAAAAACCATTTGACCTGGCAATACCATTACTGGGTATATACCTGCAGGATTATAAATCATTCTGTTATAAAGACACATCCACATGTATGTTCATTGTGGCATTGTTTATGATAGCAAAGACTTGGAACCAACCCAAATGCTCATCGATGATAGACTGGATAAAGAAAATGTGGCACATATACATCATGGAATACTATGCAGCCATAAAAAGGATGAGTTCATATCTTTTGCAGGGACATGGATGAAGCTGGAAACCATCATTCTCAGCAAACTGACACAAGAACAGAAAACCAAACACTGTATGTTCTCACTCATAAGTGGGTGGTTCGACAATGAGAACACATGGACACAGGGAGTGAAACATCACACACCAGGACTTGTTGTGGAGTGGGAGAGCTAGGGGAGGGATAGTGGGGGTTGGGGTACTGGGGAGGGGTAACATTAGAAGAAATACCTAACCTTGATGACAGAGGTATGGATGCAGCAAACCCCCATGGCCTGTGTTTACCTATGTAACAATTCTGCACGATCTGCGCATGTATCCCAGAACTTAAAGTATAATAATAAAAAAAGAATAACAATGAACACCATTCTTTCTCAAACTTTTTCAAAAATTTGAAAGTCAGGGCGCATCCTCACTCATTCTTTGAGGCTAATGTTACCTGGATACCAAAGAATGCAAATCTTCCACAAAATACTAACAAACTAAATTCAGCAGCATATTAACAGAATTATATATCATGACCAAGTGAGATTTACTCCTGGATTGCAAAGATAATCCAACACATAAAATTAATCTGCATAATAAACCGTTTTAATTAATGAAATGGGATAAAATCATGATTCTCTCAATTGATGCAGAAAAAGCAGTTGACAAAACTAAACTTTTTTTATGATAAACACATCTGAAATATTATAAATAAAAAAATAAAACTACATAAACATAATAAGAGCCCTATATAAAAATATATAGCCAACATGGTGAAATATTTCTCTAAGATCAGAATCTCAGCAAGGACGTTCACTTTCCCCAGGTCATTTTAGCTGAGCAACTATCTCCAAATATAAATAAAAGACATCTACACTGAAAAGAAAGAAGTATAATAAAATTATCTTTTAAGCAGATTATGTAAATTTGTAGGTAGAACCCAGAGATTCCACACTGTAAATAAACGTAAAAAAATTTTTAATTAAAAATGAGATTAGAAACCTAGCAAGATAAAATTCAATATACAAAAATAAATTAAATGCCATCAGTAACAATGGACAATCTGAAAAGGAAATCAGAATAATAATCCCATTTAAAATGCCATTAAAATAAAATAATTAGGAATTAACACAGAAGGTGAAAAACCTATACAATGAAAACAATAAAACATCACTGAGAAATGGTAAATAAAACATAAATAAATGAACACACATCCTATGTTCATGGATTAGAAGGTTTAGTATTGCTAAGATGTCAATATTAAACAAAGCAATCTACAGATTCATGGAATCTCTTCTGAAATTCTTTTCTTTTTCTTTTTGCAGAAATAGAAAAACCCATTCTCAAATTCATTTGGCATCTGAAGGGTCCTCTTATAGCCTAAATTATCTTAAAAATAAAGAACAGAACTGGAATACCCACAAAAACATACTAAAAATTTACAGTAATCAAAACAATAGTTTACTGAAATACATACATACATATAGACCAATGAACTAGAGTAAAGATCCCATAAATACACCTTCACATATACAGTCATTTGGATTTTGACCAGGTTTCCAAATCAAAACTATAAAAAGATATCACCTCAAATACTGTGGATGACTACTTTAAAATAAATGAAAATGGCAATTAGGGATAAGGATGTAGAAAAGTTGAAACAGTTGAGTACTGCTGCTAGGAATATAAGATGATGTATCTGCTGTGGAAAAAAAGTATGAAGGTTTCTCAATACAAAGGAAAATATTAACATATGATAGTTGTTATATAATCTAGCAATTTCACTTCAAGGTTTATACCCAAAATAATTAAAAATAGGTCTTGAAAAAAATATTTGTATACCTATGTCTATAGCAGTATTATTTAATGTAACTAAACTGTGGAAGCCACCCAAATGTCTGTCCGTCAACAGATAACTGAAACAGCAAAATGTAGTTGGAATATTACAAAACGTACTTGTAATAATGTATACAATACAAAATGTAGTTGGAATGATGGAATTTTATTTATCTTTAAAAAGAAATCTCTGACATATTATACAGCATGGATGAACCTTAGGCACATTACGTTAAGTAGAATAGTCCAGTTACACATAAGTGGAATACAGTATAGTATGAAGTTCTCAGAATAGTCAAAATCATAATGAGAAAGTAGAAAGGTTTTTGAGGTGTGATTGGAGAGTTATTATTTAGTGGGCACAGAATATTTCAGTTTTATAAAATAAAAAGAGATATGGAGTTGAATGGTAATGATGGTTGCACAACATTCTGAATGCATTCAATACCACTGGACCGTACATTTAAGTATGGTTAGAATGTAAATTTTATGTTATGATTATTCTACCCCAATAAAGAATAATTAGGGCTGGGAACAGTGGCTCACGCCTGTAATGCCAGCACTTTGGGAGGCCAAGGTGGGTGGATCATAATGTGAGGAGATTGAGACCATCCTGGTCAACATGGTGAAACCCCATTTCTACTAAAAAAAAAAATAGCTGGGAGTGGTGGTGCATGCCTGTAGTCCCAGCTACTTGGGAGGCTGAGGCAGGAGAATTGCTTAAACCTAG
>PVKV010001451.1:32739-206104 GCA_004027835.1 Alouatta palliata
AAAAAAAAAAAAAAAAAAAAAAAAAAAAAAAAAAAAAAAAAAAAAAAAAAAAAAAAAAAAAAAAAAAAAAAAAAAAAAAAAAAAAAAAAAAAAAAAAAAAAAAAAAAAAAAAAAAAAAAAAAAAAAGAAAAAAAAAGAAAAGAATTATTAACATATATAAATTTAAGTAAAGACATAAAATATAAAAATTATCTAATTAGAAATGCAAATTAAAACAACAATGGGATACCATCTCACACTTGTCAGAATTATTACTATTAAAAAGTCAAAAAATAACAGATGCTGGCAAGACTGTGGAGAAAGGAGAAAACTTATATCCTATTGGTGAATGTAAATTAGGTCAACCACTATGGAAAGCAGTTTAAATATTTCTCAAAATACTGAAAACAGGATTCCCATTCAACCCAAGAATCCAATCATTGAGTGTATACCCAAAAGAAAATAAATCCTTCTACCAAAAACACACATGTACTCTCACGTTCATCACAGCACTATTCACCATAGCAGGCACATAAAATCAAAGTAGATCCACCAACAGTGAACTGGATAAAGACGATGTGGCAAATATACACCATGGAGTACTACATATCCATAAAAGAGGAAATCATACTCTTTGCAGCAACATGGATTCAACTGAAAGCCATTATCCTAAGCAAATTAATGCAGGGTCAGAAAATCAAATATCACATGTTATCACTGTTAAGTGTGAGCTAAACATTGAATATTCGTGAACTCAAAGATGGGAACAACAGACACTGAGGGCTAACAGAAGTAGGAGAAAGGAAGGAGTAGAAGTGTTGAAAAAAACTATTGAGTACTATGCTCAGTACCTGAGTGACAAGATTATTTGCACATCCAACCTCAGTAACAGGAAATTTACCTATGTAATAAAACTACATGTGTATACTATGAACCTAAAATGAAAATCAGAAAAAAATGCTCTAATTAAAATTCTAGAACTAAAAACTACAGTGCATGAGTTGAAAATCCACAGGAAGGGATTAACAGTATAATCTTTAGTGGGGATGAAATGGTAAGTGAATTGGTGTTTGTTAATTACAAATAAAATTATTATCAGATACAGAATTTATAATATTTATATTTGAAATTATCCAAGGAGAATTCTGGTCCCAGAACTCTCTTTGTTTGTACCTTCCTCAGGAAGAAAACTAGCTGGATTGAGGGCTGCACATGTATGCAGCTGAAGTATAGGCCCTTTAAGCATTAAGGCCTGATATTTGAATAAGCAATTGTCAGACAGCCATCAGCCTCCTTTAGAGGCCAAAATTCCAGCTACATCATGTGAAGTCCACACAGTTAGATCTTTCCCTTGCACTATTTTAACAGCTTCTGAGACCAGTATGGCCACTGTGTCTATGACTCACAAGCAGTGTGGCCAGCCTTTTGCTACTGCATCAATTTCCTTACTTAGGTATGCCACCAGTTGTGGCATGATCCCCCAAGTCTGGATGAGAACCCCCATTGCCACTCCTGACTTTTCCGTAACATATAGGGAGAAATCATTCCCTGTGGGAAGGATTAAAGCTTGGGCCTGCAGTAGTGCCTGCTTTAGAATCTGAAAAGTTGCCTCAGTTATAGGGTCCCATTGTATTATATGGGTGTTAGCTTTTTGGGTTTCCTTAATCAGAATGTATAGGGGTTTAGCTATTTCACTGCATCTGGGAATCCAAAATTGGCAGAAACCAGTTTTTCCTAAGAATTACTGCAACTGTTTTAAGGTCTTTGGATGGGGGAAGGCCATCCAAAGGGTTGGAGACTTTCTCTATCAAGTGCCTGAGTGCCCTTAGACAAGATAAGGCCTAGGTATTTTACCTTTTGCCTACAAAGTTGGGATTTTGGTTTGGAAACTTTATATCCACAGGTGGCTACAAAGTTTAGGAGATCCTGTGTGGCCTACTGACACTGGATTTCTGAGTTTGCAGTTAAAAGTAAGTCATTCATATATTGAAGAAGCAGGGTACATGGATGTGAAAAATGGCTAAGGTCCTGAGCTAGAGCCTGGCTAAACAGGTGGGGGCTGTCTCAAAAGCCCTATGGTAACACTCTCAGCTGAGAATTCTGGTCTAAAGGGTTTTCAAAGGAGAACAGAAACTGGGAGTCGAGGTGTAATGGAACACAGAAAAAGGCATCCTTAAGGTCCAGGACTGTAAATCATTGTGCCTCTCCTGTTATTTCAGACAGCAAGATATAAAGGTTGGGTAGAGCTGGGTATAAAGGGATCACAGCTTCATTGATAAGCCTGAGATCTTGTACCAGCCTCCATTGTCCATTTGATTTTTGTATTCCTAAAATTGGAGTATACAAGAGCTGTTACAGGACATCACTAGACTCTGAGATTCTAAGTTCTTTACAATAACACGTAGAGAACCCTTTTACAATAACCCTTTTTGGGTTCTGGTCTCAAGGAGTACTGTCTTTGGTAAGGAAAAGAGGTGGGATCTTTTAGCCTTATTTGAATTGGGCACGCATTCTTCGTCTGTCCAAATTGTTCATCCATTGCCCAATTTTTGGAATTAATTTTCTTTAAATAATGGGCAGCAGAGAGGAATTTCCTCCCTGATGTGCTTCATATAGACAATGGCTCCTGCTCTGGCTAACAGGTCCTGCCCTAGTAAGGGAGTGGGACTTTCTGGCATGATGGAGAAGGCATGGGAGAAGAGTATATCTCCCTAGGTACAGCTTAGGGGCTGGGAAAATATCAGGAGACTGCTCGTCCTAGGACTCCTTGGACAGTTACAGACTTCGAGGACATCTGTCCAGGACAGGTATGTAAAATGGAGAAGGTTGCACTAGCGTCGAGGAGGAGATCGACCTCTTGGCCCTCTATGGCTGGCTTTATCTGAGGCTCAGTGAGGGTGATGGATTGTGCTGGCACTTGCCCTGGACACCCTCAGTCCTGCTATTGGGTCATCTGGTTATCCACCTCAGGCCCTGGGAACCTTTGTCCCCTGGGACAGTGTGCTTTTCAGTGATCACCTTTGCACAGTGAGCAAGGATGAAGAGGTGGCCCGTTCCCCTGGGGACAATCTCTCTTAAAATGTCCTGTTAGGCCACAGTGGTAACAAGCTCTGCCAGACTGGAGGCTAACCCAAGCCTTTCCCTCTTTTGAGCCCCTTGGGTCTGCTTGCCTGAAGGCCATGAATAGGACTGCGGCTTTTGTCTGATCTCTTCTATTCCATTCAGCCTGTTCCTCCTGGTCTCTATTATAGAACACTGAGGTTGCTAGATTTAGTAATGATTCTAGGTTCTGCTCTGGCCCCAAGGCCAGCTTCTGGATATTTATTCTAATATCTGCTGCTGATTGCATAATAAATTTGTCCTTTAATATTAACTGACCCTTGATGAGTCTGGTGACAGGGGAGTATATTTTCTTAAGGCCTCTTATAACTGCTTAAGGAAGGCAGTTGGGTTTTCTTCCTTTACCCTAGTTATGATGGATAACATTGCATAGTTCATGGGCTTTTTCCTAGTTTGCCTTAATTTCTTAAGTATGCAGATTAATAGGTGCCTATGACTCTAGTCTCTGTTCTGAGTCTGGATCCCAGTGAAGGTCTGTGCTAGGGACTGCTTGTCTACCTATAGGAAATCTGTCCTTCTCCTCTAGTGTCATTTGGTCATGTACTTGACTAAGGTACCAGGTGTCCCCAAACACTTGAGCCACTGCTAGATCAACCTCTCTCTCATTGCCGGTCAGGGTTTGACTAAGCAATAACATGGTATCTTTCCAATCTAATTCAAAGGACTGACTCAGGTCCTGCAGAACATCTATGTTCTTGTCCAGGTCATCTGAAAAGTTTCCTAAGTCTGCCTTGATTTGCTTTAAGTCAGAACGTGAAAAGGGAGTATGTACCTTGGTTAGGCCAAATTATCCTATAAGTGCCTGTAGGTGGCAGAGTTGGGTCACCCTAGTAGTTTGAGGCACTTTGGCCACTTCGGCCTTCCTTGATTCCTCTTAGGTGGAAGGAGCAGAGGAGATCTGCTCAGGATTGGTGGAGGGAGGAGTTACAGGGAGTCCTAAATGTGAGGGTAGTCTTGAGGAGGAGCCAGTAGGATATAGGGTATGAGCTTTACATAGCTGAGGATTATTCCTTAGAAAAAAGAAGACTTGCACATAGGGGACCTCAATCCATTTACCTTTGCCCTTACAGAACAAGTCTAATTGTAGAATGATGTCGTAATTTATACTTCCCGTAAGAGGCCAGGTTTCTCCACTTAGCAGAGGGTATCATGGCCACGCTGTTAGAAAAACGAGAGGCTTCTTTTTCAAGGATCACGTGTCAAATTGGTCCCAGTTATCCAGGATACACTTTAAGGGTTATGTTGCCTTGGGAAGAGCAGCACCGATCTGAAAATGAACACAGGAATTACCGGCATCCCTGGTTATTCTTTGCAAGTGCTAGCCCTGGTGCGTCCTCCAGTTATAGCACCTTGTAATTTTCTTGAGCCCTAGATGTGTGATCATCTTCTGGGCCCCTCATGTGCCAGGTTTAATCATGCTTACAGGCGTTATGGGTATTTATTCACCATGGACATGGGTCCCTGATGCCGACAACAACAATGCCCCTCTGCCTGCAGTGTCACTGATTGCCATGGTAGCTGCTGGGGACACGTGCACACTTCGGGCCCCTCCCTGCAATTCCCTCCCTGCAGGACCCTCACTATGGGCCCCTCCCTGCGAACTGGCTTGGGTTAGCTCTCTCTCTCTGCTCCTTGTGGGTGGTGGGGGCACCTGTACCTTTAAATTCTGGCAGCCTTGCTATTGAAACCTGGGCCTCATAGTGCATGCGATACACTGCCCCATGGATGAGTTCATGTCTGGGACTCACAGCCATGAGTGAGTGGGCTGGTGTTCCCAGGTTGGGGTAGGAAGGGGGCTGGGGATGAAACCAGGTCATGGCACATGGGACAGGATGGGGCTCAGCTCCCTCCCCATGCTCACCAAAGATGTAACCAGGTGTCCCAGGTTCTTGGGCTCACTTGTCCCAAGAACGGGTGAAGGGGCCCTGGCAGCACAGTGGGCTTACTGTTCAACTAAATATCGGACCCAAAGAGTTTAGCAGAAAGCGATTTATAATCATATTTGTCTCATTCCTTGTCTTGGAACGTGTAAGGCAAGGTGCCTGTCTGTTTATCATAAATCAGAACTGACTTGGAACAAATGAGTAGTGAGAATTCCTTGAAAGGCAAATGAAGAACCACCTGTTGCCTGGGGCAAAATATTTAAGCATAAGCAAAGTATAGAGCACGGATAGCCTGGGATGTAAAGCCAAAAGGAAATTTGCTTGTTTAAAATTAGGGCATTCAAAAGTCCACTTGTATACTGGGGGACTGAGAAATTGACATGTATAACTCAAGAGAAGACGTAAGTTCAGAAAGGTAAAAAAACTAAGAATATTCTAAATTTTCACCTCTGGCCAATCTTTAGGCTCAGTAAAAGCAATTTTTCAAACATTTTCTAGAAAATTATCTGCTCAAAAAAAATCAATAAAGAAATTATTTTTTTCTGAAAGTAATAAGAAGGAATAGAAGAGAGAAACCATTGGTGTGTTTATTCACAGAGAAATATGTAAATATTTCTTTTTCAGATAAAAGCATATATTGATAATCAAATATTGAATTAAATATAACTATATTTAAATAACATATTTGAACCATTTGAATAATTTAGTTATTAAACTGTGGTTTTATAACTGATAGGAAACATGTCAAAATGGAAAAGAAAACTCATCTTCAGTTGTTAAGCTCTAAATTCACACAAATACATATGCACATTAGACATGTTTAATAAGTACTTCATTTAAAAAGACTGTCATATTTTAAAGTTAGACATGTAATTTTACATATTTAAGGTGGATATACTTAGTTTCTTTTCTTACCACAAACAGCAGTAAACATGTTGAATATTCTATCAGGTATAAAATCATTAATGGATGAAATAGTGATAATTTTTTATTTTGCCTTTCTTTTTTTGACATGCCTAAATTAAAATTAATTTCATATGAAAACACTTTGTAAAATGGATTATAATTCAAACACAAACATTTTATTTTATAAAAGTCAAATTTGTACAATGCCCAAAGGCACTTTATAAAATAAGAAAAATGCATTCATCAAACAACTGATTACAGTTTATTAATAATAGTCACAAGCATGAAAAATATGTGTTTCTTTTTATTATAACTTAAGGAAGAACAGTCTATCTAGTATAACCATACAGTATTTTAAAGAAAATGCATTCTGAAATGAACAGCCTGTATTAGAAAACACTTTGAATAACTGCTTCTTATTTTTGTGTTTATTTTATAAGTTGTAAAAGTTTATTTCTCAATATTAAATAAAAATGCCCACTTGTTAAATTCATCTGTTTTTCTGGTATTCTTTTGAATTCAAATTTTTAATGTACAACTTTCATATTTACAAAGCATAATGGAATAAAAGATAATATTTATGGCAGTACATTCTTTACAACAACATATTAAAATTTATTGCATTTTCTTACATTCTTTTTTGCCTTAGCCAAAGTTCTATGGAAAGATTTTTGAGTGGTGAGTGTAAATTGAGTCTCTGTTAAAACTGAAAACATTTGGTCTACAATGTATGCATCTGCTTAATCAAAAACTGGCTCTACAACCATACTTAGCATGTAATCAACATATCCTGAAAGCTGTGATAAATTGCTGCAAATTCCCATTAAATAATCTCACTTCAATATATCTTGTACATTTTTTTCTCGTAACATTAAATTGCAAATGTAGTTTTATATCAGTTTTCCTTTAAGTAGATAAAAGATTCGTTCACAGTGTTTTTGGAAGCTACAGAGGTATAAAATTTCCATTGAATTTAAATAAGTATATATTGAGATGGAGATAATATTTTTACTTCAACAAATGTTTAATAAGGACCAGTTTGTGTAAAACAGTTTTCTTATTCTAAATGAAAAGTGCAAAAGCCCCTGAAATTACACTAGAAAATTTGAAGATAAATAACAGGTGTTTGTGTACACAAACACCCCAACACCACTATGACAAAAAAATACAATTGCATTTACACGGTAAAGGAGGATCAATTGAAGTGTCAGGAAAAGCATAGCTTAATTGGAAGTGAAGGAATAAAAGAATCTGGAAGTACTACATTAAAAAAGTTGCCATTTGAATCAGGAACACGCAATGAAATTTAGACATATTAATATAAGTGCAGAAAGATGAGAATAGAGAATCTCTTAAAAAATAATGGCTTCATTATGTCACTGAGACATTCATTGTCTCAGCATTAAACCAGATAATATGCTGTAAGCACAACATGCATGTGTTAATCACATTTATAATTTGTGCTATTGCTCATTCTAGCACTAAATTTGGATTTTTCTCTAATCTACCTCCTCACAAATCCTAATCATCCCTTAACAAAATATTCAAACCAAGTATCAAGCTCAAGCCTTATTGCTCTATCCTTGAAAATTATTTTGCCTTTATTACTTATATATAATATATTGATATTTGAGATAATTTATTTGTGATGATACAGTGTTCTGTGTATATTGTCCTATTTCTGCTTTAAAGCCTAAGCACTAGGTGAACAGGTACCTAATTGTTCCAGCTGCCTAGGGTTGCCTTACTAAGTAACAAACTGGGAGACTTAACACAGCAGAAATGTATTCTCTCATAGGACTGAAGTCAAGGTGTTCCAGGGGTTGGTTTCTTCTGGAGGCTCTGAGGGAGAATCTTTCCCATACTTCTAGCTTCTGATGGTTGCCAGGAAGCCTTGACATTTCTTGGCTGATACCTGAGTCACTGAGATCTCTGACTCTGTCTTCATGTGGCCTTTCCTCCTCTTCCTATAAGAAAACCAGTCATTGGATTCAGGGTCAACCTTAATCCTATATGACCTCATTTTAAAATAACTACATCTACAAGGATTCTATCTCTAATTAGGATGACATTCTGAGGCTCTACATGGACTTGCATTTTGTGTGGACACTAGGCAATTTGCTACAAACATTTAGTCAATGAGCCTTTGATGTGTGCATGTGTCTACGATGGGACAACACTGAGTTTATATGCACTATTTGATTGATTTTGTTTATCCATACAAGAAACAAAAAAAAAAGTGAATTTAATTTAATTTTTCTAAAAAAACTTACTTTCTTTATATTATCTTGCATTTCAAATTTGTTATTAAAATGCGTTATGTTGTTAATTTCCAATAGTCAAGAAATCTGCATTTTCAAAAATAAAGAGTTTTTAAATTTATTATAATGAATTCTTTTTTTTTCCTGAACCTTATTATACAATGTTGGCAGTAGTAATTATTTAAGCCACATCTTCAGAGTTAGAGTGACAAGTATCTATTTGATGTTATCTAAAAATCAAGACAGGAAAAAAAAATTAAGGTTAAACTCAAGTCATGTCAATATGAAAAGGAAAAATATTTGGAAGCTTGCTTTTGCTCTGAAACTTTTAGTTAAAATGCTTGACTCCAACTATCACATGGTATTTTCAAAAATGCATAAACTTTAGGCTTTCCCAAAGGTGCAAAACCATAAAACCATTATCCCAGAAAAAATCAGGTTAAAAAATAAATAAATAATACAATTAGCTTCTAAGACATTGGAACTTAAGCAGAGTGGTAACTTAACAGAATTGACATAACAATTATCTACAGCCAAATCATACGTCTAGAACGTTTCATGTAGCCAACACATTATCATGCATATAAAACAAGTAGAAATATTGCTGAGAAGATAATTATACATGATTGAATAAATAAATGTGCTTATGTGTACCACTGATCTTAACTTGGAAGTCAAAAAACTCTATCCTTAAGAATATTGAAATAATATTATTTCTGTTCGTTCTCACTTCAGTACTAGGACACTGAATCTCATTTTTCTTAGATTGATTTCATACCAACTACAAAGTCCCAGAGTACATTTCCTTTCCTTACTTGACAAAAAAATGCCATTTAATGGCAATGTCATTTAGTATGCTAAAATGTGAGTTGCTGTAATTTCACCAATGGTTTTTTTAATTCATTTTTATTTTCTCTCTGGAAGCAAGTTTAAACTAAGTCAGACTGGTTAGAAAGAGTTAGAAACATTTTGGCTACTTCAACACCAAAACACTGGGGACTTTGAGAAACAGTAAGCACTGGCACTATCTCAATTAGAGCACTTTCACCTCCAAGGGAAGAGGTTGCTTCCAGAAAAAGTTCCAGAGAGCTAAAGTTTGACTAATGGAGAGAAAAAGGCATTAATTTTTTAGAAAGGTAGACTCCTAAGGGCATACCATGGATTTCAGTTGTGTGAAGGAAAGTAGGGGGAGAGGGAGAGTGGGGAGAGGGAGACAGTGAGAGCGAGGGGTGGGGAGGAGAGAGAGAGAGAAAGAGAGAGAAAGAGAGACCAGAATATAAGCTTATCTTTTACAGCAATATTGCTCTAAATTATTACTGTATGGCTTATAAATATCAGAACTCTACCAATCAGATTTTCAATTACACAATTAATTCTTCATTAATTAAAGGCTTTGTCCTATTGATACATTGCAATAAATAGCTTACTTATTTTCTATACTTAAAGACTGTATTTACAGTTCAAGATAAGGCGAAGTGAGTGTAGTATGATGTAACTATTTTTTCTATTTATGGTTTTAACTTCATTCAATCTGTTGAAAAAGTGAAAAACACATTCAATTTTTCTATACTCTTACCAATCACTCCCTTGGTACCCTGCTTTTTTTCTTATCAATTTTATTTACTCTTCTATTTTATTTTCCAGTCTCCTCTCAGGGATTGTCTCACAACTGTAAAGATATACCAAAGTCAGTTTTCTTGAATGAGAGAAGATAGATGCAATTTAACGTATGAAGTAAGTTTTAAATGAAACAGTCACACCCACCATCAGAATCATTGCCCTCAGCTATATGTAAATTAACATATCCTTAAGGAGGTGCGCAATCATGATCCAGAATGAAGTCCTGAATTTCAGGTGGTCAATCAATATTGATTTAATTAGCCCTTTATGCAAACTAAAAGCCACAATAAAAGAAGACTTGCAATAACAATATATACCAATGAAGAAAACAAACACAAAAAACTTGAAGAATTTAAAAAATACAGTCATGTGCCTCATAATGATGTTTCAGTTGATGATGGATCACATATATGATGGTCTTCTCATAAGATTATAATAAAATATTTTTACTGTACCTTTCCTCTGTTTCAATATGTTTAGATACACAGATAGTTACTATGTGTTTTATCACTTATGGAATTCAGTACAGTAACATGCTGTACAGGTTTGTAGCCTAGAAGCAATAGGCTGTACTATACAGCCAAGATGCGCAGTTTGTAGGTTTGTGTAAGTATACACTGTGATGTTTGCGCAGTGTTGAAATTACCTAACAACACATTTCTCAGAATATATTCTTGTTTTTAAGCAACATATGGCTGTAAATGTAACAGAAAAATCAAAAAGTCTGATTTATGCTTCAGTCATTTTTCTAAGTACTTACTGTCAAGGATCACTGATGTGATTTGGCTGGGTCCCTACCCAAATTGCATCTTGAACTGTAGTTCCCATATTTCCCATGTGTCATGGGAGGGACCCTGTGGGAGGTAACTGAATCATGGGGCGGGTCTTTTCTGTGCTGGTCTCATGATAGTGAATAAATCTCAAGAGATCTGTTGGATTTATAAAGGGGAGTTCCCCTGTACACCCTGTCTTGCCTGCTGCCATGTAATAGGTGACTTTGCTCCTTATTCCGCTTCAGCCATAATTGTGAGGCCTCACCAGGCATGTGGAACTGTGAGCCAACTAAACCTTTTTTCTTTATAAATTATCACATCTTTGATATGTCTTTATTAGCAGCATGTGAGCAGACAAATATAATTACTTTATTCCCCAAATAATCGCTATTTAGTTGTCCTTATTTTAAATAGAATGAAATGATGCTTTAGCAGTTTTTTCCCCCTTATTTGCCTTTATTAACATATGGGAGAAATTGCAGGGCAGATATTCAAATACAAGCAGTCATATTCCAAAACCTAAGGAGTAGTTCAAAAACAGCTCTACTCATTGTTAATGAGCATAATTCTCAAAATCAATTACTGTAATGACTAGTAAACCATAATAATTTACACACTGAGTTCCAATAACATAAATGCACATTAACATTGTGTCAATAAGGTGAGGTGTAGAAAATAATTTAAAATATGATCAGGGCCCATCATGGTGGCTTCTGCCTGCAATTGCAGCTACTCCAGAAGGTGAAGTTGGGGGATCACTTTAGCCCAGACTTCAAGGCTGTAGCGAGCTATGATCAGGTCACAGCACTCCATCATGAGCAACAGAGTAAGATACCATCTCTAAATACATACATGAATAAATAAATACAATTAAAGAAATAAAATTTTGTCAGAATATTCACGCAAAGACTTTAAAACGTATTTTGGAAAATTACTTAACACATTAAAATATATATATTTATAATTATTCATGGTATGCAATATATTATTGAGATATATAATGATATGTAGTATGATATATAACTATGTATATGTCCACATACATTATATTTAATATTTCAATGACGCAACATCTTGCATATGGATTTCAATTACTCATTCTGAAATAGCAAAAATACTATTAGAAGAATGTTTGTAATAGAATGGAGATTGCTCTGTATTTTACTACAAATTTGGTATATTTCTAAATGAATTTACTTTGTGTTTTATATCGTGTAAAATATAAACTTATAACACTACTTTTTCAAGCCTAAAATATTTCAAAATTTGTTATTAGTTGGTGAAAAAGTAATTGTTGTTTTGCCATTGAAAGTGATGACAAAACCGCGATTACTTTTGCACCAATCTAATATTTATTCTAGTTCCAACAAATCTGGATGCACAGTATTTGAAATTACGATATGAGCAATCTGCTGTTGTTTCTGAATTGTAGTATCTTTTTGTAATTAATTTGAATTCAGATATGTACAATTAGAAAGAGAATCATAACTATGGATATGATCTATTGGATCACCCAGTTTTAACATATTGTGCTTTCCATAATGTTTCAATTAATTATTATTTTACTTGCCTAATGTATACTTCTTGTAAAAGAATATGTCATCATACAATGTTTTCCAATATCAGTGATGAATTAATGATATATTTGCAAGTATTATTTAGTATTTTAATTGCAATATATTGCCAATCAAGGCAATTAAACCAAAAATACTTTAAGATAGTTAAAAATAATCTAAACAAGTAGTCCTATAAAAACACTTTTGCATCAACATATTGGTAAAAATTGCGAATAGTAGTGCTTACAATGAGGCAGGTGGCTGGAGCTATCAGTTTCCAGACATCTGGTGAGGCTGAAGTAAAAACCAATTGTTCAATTTGGCTTCTAAATTTTTATTTGTTTATTTTGGCATAAAGTGGCATTATCTTTCCCATCTGGATTTGGTAAGTTCTTTGAAAAAGTAGGAGAATTAAATCAACCCACTGAATTTTGATTTAGACATTATTTTTGTGTAGAGTTTTTTTTTTTCTTCGCATGACCTTTCTAACAAAAAGTGTAAAAATCATGGGGGTCATTAAGACTGTTTGAATGTTATATAACAATATCATGTGTATTTTACAATGAAAAGTTTGCTCTCTATTATAGACAACAAAATCTCCAAAGAGATTTCAATAACTTTCTTGAATGACAAAAATATGAACACATAAAATTCAAAAATTACTTTTCTTTCCCTAATTTAAACACATAATAAATCACAGTAAGATAGCATACAAATGAAAACATTAAGATATTTTCCTTGAAACAAGCCTAACAATAAAAAATATTGCAACAAATGAGGCACAATTCCAATGAACATAAAAATTTAAATATCAAAGCAAACATATAGGTCAAATAGAAAAATGTATGCTATTTCTGTGATCTTTTATTGACAAAATCTTCTAAAGCAAAATCCACAAATACAAATTTTACAGTTTCCAAAAATAATTAATTATGAAATAAGTAAGAATTTCTGTGATATAATGGGTATTATAAACAGTGATAGCTAGTAACTGAGAAAATTTCATTTCAATACCTAAATTTGAAATGAGTACCTAAATTATATGAGAAAATCATGTTGTCAGCCAGGATAATAAGAAAACATTCAACTACTTACTATTCCAAGAGATATACTTTAAATATGATGATTCAAATAGGTGAAATTAAAAATGTGGAAAATTGTATGGCATACAAAAATAAGCATAAAACACCTTGTATTGTTATCAAAGTGGACTTAACAAAAAGAGTTTTCATCTTCATTAACATAAAAATGGACATTTCATATGCTAAAAGAATCAGCTCATGTGGAATCCATAGCATGTTAAACATACACAGACCTAAAAATAGTGCTACCAAATTCATGGAGCAAAAGCTGAGAAAATAAAAAGGATAAATAAATTTTCAATACTATTGGGATCAGAGACATTAGTTTCACTCCCTGAGTGATTTAAGAACCAGTTAGACTAAATATGTATTTATAGATGATAGATAGATAGATAGATAGATGATAGATAGATAGATAGATAGATAATCAGTAGAGTTGTAGAAGATTTGGGGAATGTTATTCACTAACTTGATTTATATTTACAGAAAACTCATTCACCAAACAGTAGAAAAACTACATTATTTCCAAATGACCATGAAATATTCACAAAGACATAATATTCTGAATCATAGACCACAAACATTGAAATCATAGTATACTATCTCACATAACAATAAAATAAATATGAATATCAAGAGAATATTCAGAAAAGAGTAAAACTATTTGAATATTAAGAAACACTTTAAAATAACTTACAGTTCTGAGAAAAATAAGAATTAACTAACATATGTGAAATGAGCAAATCCCTTGTATATGGCAAATATAAACAGTTGTTCATAACTGACACCAAACAAATTATTTTGTGTTAACCAGTTACATTTGTTAACTACTTTGGTAACAAAATGAACATATGTGTTTGGTTTAAATTTTGCATGTTAAAAATACTGAATCCGTAATAAAAACCTGCCTTCAGACTTCACTTCACATTATTTCAATGGTGTATTATAAAACTAAAAATAAATATTGATCTACAGACTACCTTTCAATAAATAGAAAAGACAATATGCTTTCCAATTCATTGTAGAAAGCTATCACACTTCTGATAACAAAATTGTATAAAGACCTTCTCCCCCCCAATTTTTAAGTATATCACACTGTTACATATAAGTCATTTAATATTTAATAAATCAAGTCTTTGAAGATACCTAAAGGATAATACATAGAAATTAAATCTGTAATCAAAAACCTACTTTCAAACTTCATCGCACATTATTTACTGGTGAATTGTAAAGGAAATATAAAAATCAACCTACAGATTGTCTTTCAATAAATAGAAGAGACAATATGCTTGCCAATTCATTGTGTAAAGCTACCACACTTCTGATACCAAAACTGTATAAAGACGTTGCATAAGAGTATATTACACTATTAAACATAAACCTTCTTTTAATATTTAGTGAATCAAATCTTGGAAGATATCAAGAGTAATACATAATAGCCAAACTGACTTTCTAGTTATGCAAGATTACATCAACAATACAAAATCCATAACTTCAGAGAAGAGATGAAAAAGAGAAAATCTATGATCACCTAAACAGTTGCAGAAAAGGTATTTGATAAAATTCAGCAACTATTCATTATAAAACTTGTCAGGAGCTTATGAATTAAACAACTTTCTCAACCTAATAAAGATTGTCTGTGAAAAAGCTATAATTCACAGCATTATTAATAGTGAAAAGTTAAATGCTTTCCCTCTATGATCAACTGGTTAAAGGCAAGGATTTCAGCTTTCACCACTTCTATTCAATATTTCATTGATATTACTAACAGATTAAATCATGCAATAATTAAATTACAGATATACATTTAGCAAAAAAAATTAATTTTTTGCTTTTTGCAGAAGATGTGATTGTCTATGTGGAACATCCCAAGCAAGCTACAGCAATCTACTAGAATAAACAAATTAATTTTACAGGGACATGGGTCCAAGGTTAGTACACAAAATCAATTGTACATGTAATAGCAACAAATGAGAAAGTATTTCTAATGTATTTGTATTAGTCAGTTTTCACACTGCCAATAAAGACATCCTGAGACTGGGTAATTTGTAAAGAAAAAGAGATTTAATGGACTCACAGTTCCATGTGGCTGAGGAGGCCTCACAATCATGGTAGAAGACAAGGAGAAGCAAGTCACATCTTATGTGGTGGTAGGGAAGTGAGAGAATGAGAGCCAAGTGAAAGGGGTTTCCCCTTTATCAAACCATCAGCTCTTGTGAGACTTATTTGCTACCATGAGAACAGTATGGGGAACACTGCCCCAGTGTTTCAATTATCTCTCACCATGTCATTCCCATAACACATATTATGGGATCTACAATTCAAGATGAGATTTGTGTGGGGACACAACTAAACCATAGTATTTTCCCCCTGGCCTCTCCCAAATCTCATGTCCTCACATTTCACAACCAACCACGCCTTCTCAATAGTCCCCCAATGTCTTAATTCATTTCAGCATTAACTCAAAAGTCCACAGTTCAAAGTCTCATCCAAGACAAGGCAAATGCTTTCTGCCTATCAGTCTGTAAAATCAAAAGCAAGTTAGTTACTTCCTAGATACAACGGGGGTACAGGTATTTGACAAATACACCCATTCCAAATCAGAGAAATGAGCCAAAGGGGCTAAATGCCCCATGCAAGTCTGAAATCAAGGGGGGCAGTCAAATCTTTAAGCTCCAAAATGTATCCTTTGACTTAATGTCTTACACATCCAGGTCACACTGATACAAGAGGTGGGTTTCCATGATCTTAAGCAATTCCACCTCAGCGGCTTTGCATGGTGCAACCTCCCTCCCAGCTACATTCACGGGCTGGCATTGAGTGTCTGTGCTTTTCCAGGTACATGGTGTAAGCTGTTGGTGGATCTACCATTCTAAGGTCTAGAAGATGGTGGCCCTCTTCTCAGATCTCCACTAGGCAGTGCCCTAGTAGGGATTCTGCATGGGGTCTTCAACCCCACATTTTCCTTCTGTGCTATTCTAGCAGATGTTCTCCATGAAGGTCCTGCCATTGGAGCAAACTTTTGCCTGGATATCCAGGAATTTCCATACATCCTCTGAAATCTAGGCAGAGGTTCCCAAACCTCAGTTTTTGACTTCTGTGCACTTGGAGGCTCAACACCATGTAGAAACTGCCAAGGCTTGGTTTAGCCCTTTTCGCCATGGCTGAGCAGCTGGGATGCAGGGCACCAAGTTCCTAAGCTGCACACAGCAGAGGGGTCCACAAAACAAATATTTCCTCCTAGGCCTCTGGGCCTGTGATACAGGAGGCTGCTGTAAAGTTTTCTGACATGGCCTGGAGACATGTTCCTCATTGTCTTGGTGATTAAAATTTGGCTCCTTATTGCTTATGTGAATTTCTGCAGCTGGCTTCAATTTCTCCTCAGAAAATGGGTTTTACTTTTCTATTACATCATCAGGCTGAAAAATTTCTAAACTTTGATGTTCTGTTTCTTTTTTAAAACTGAATGCTTTAACAGCACACAGGTCACCTCTTGAATGCTTTGCTCTTTAGAAATTTCTTCCACCAGATACCCTAAATCATCTCCCTCAAGTTAAAAGTTCCACAGACCTCTAGATCAGGGGAAAAATGCCACTGGTCTCTTTGCTAAAACATAACAAGAGTCACTTTTACTGCAGTTCCCAACAAGTTTCTGATCTCCATCTGAGACCACCTCAGTGTGGATTTCATTGTCTATATCATTACCAGCATTTTGGTCAAAGCTATTCAACAAGTCTCTAGGAAGGTCCAAACTTTTCCACATTTTCCTGTCTTCTTCAGAGCCCTCCAACCTGTTCCAGTCTGTCTGTTTACCCAGTTCCAAAGTTGCTTCCCCATTTTTGGATATCTTTACTGCAGTGCCCCACACCCATTACCAATTTATTGTATTAGTCCATTTTCATACTGTTAATAAAAATATACCCAAGACTGGATCTTTCCCTCCCTCCCTTCCTTCATTCCCTTTTTCCTCCCTCCCTTCTTTCTTTCCTTCGTCCCTCCCTTTCTTTTCTTTCTTTCCTTCCTTCCCTATCCCTCCCTGCCTCCCTTCTCCCTCTCTGTCTCCCTCCCTTCCTTCCTTCTCCCACCTCCCTTCCTCTCTCCCACCCTTCCTTCCTTCCTGTTTCCCTTCCTCCTTTCTTCCTTTCACTCTGTATTTCTTTCTTGATTTTTTCTCATATGTCTGGTTGTTCAGCTTTTACCAACACATCACTGCCTTTATCTCCTATTTTAATTTATCTCCTATTTTTTCCTTTATCTCCTGTTTTAATTTCTCCTCTTCCAGTCTATTTCTCAATAAACAAGAAAAGTGATTTTCTTAAAATGTGTATTAGGCTATTTTACTTACAATATTAAAAATACTTCAAATGGTTGTAAATGTTCATATAACAAAATCTAAAACTAGTAAAATGATTTACAACCCCTTCAATAATTTTATAACTGTCTACTTTTATTAATTTCACTATTTATTTTTCAGAGATCAACATTGTCTATCTACTCTGATTTCCTATGATGTCTTTTCCCCCACACTTTTGGTAAGGTAGAATGGTATAAAAAATTCACAGAATTAAAGTATGAAATTTTATGAGTTTGGAAGTATGTACAAACTCATGTTACTATCACCGCAATCCAGAGAGTAAATATGTCTATCACCTCCAAAAGCTTTTGTATCTTTGTTTGTTTGTTTTTGTGGTAAGAGCACCTAAAATGAGATCATCCCACTTAAAAGTTATTTAAATAAACAATATATTATTATTTACTATAGGCATCATGTTTCAGAGTGCAACTTACTCATCTTATATAACTGTAGCTTTATACCACTTAAAACAATTTCCAATAACTCTCTCCCATTCCCTGGTGATCAGCTTTCTATAGTCTACTTCTATACTTTTGACTATTTGATATGCCTCATTTAAGATAGATCAGCCAGGCATGGTGGCTTATGCCTGTAATCCCAGTATTTTGGGAGGCTTAGGTGGGCAGACCACGAGGTTAGGAGTTCAGTACCAGTATGGCCAACATGGCAAAACCTCATCTCTAATAAAAATACAAGATATTAGATGGGTGTAGTGGCCAGCGCCTGTAATTTCAGCTTCTCAGGAAACTGAGGCAGGAGAATCACTTGAACATGGGAGATGGAGGTTGTAGTGAGCTGAGAAGGTGCCACTACATGCCAGCCTGGGCAACAAGAGTAAAACTCCATCTAGAAAAAAAAAAAAAAGATACATCATGTACTCTATGTTCTTCTGTGACTGATTTAGTTCACTGAGCATAACTTCTTCCAGGTTTATCTATGTTGTTGTAAATAATGGTAGGATTTCCTTTCTTAGAACTGAATAATATTTTATTGTATGTGTATACCACAACTTTTTATTTATTCATCTGTTGGTGGAATTTGAGTTGTTCCTATATCTTGGCTATTATGAATAATTCTTTGAAATCCTTATTTCAATCATTTTAGAGGTACACCCAGAAGTGAGATTGCTGGATCTTTTGGGAGAACTACTTTTTATTCTTCTGAGGACCTTTCATATTGTTTTCCATAGTGTTATTTCATTGAGGTATAATTTTATGGTAAAACTAACTACATTTAATATATTTAATAAATCTGGCAATTTTGAAACTATATGTCTTATTATAAAAATGAATAAGAAAAATTCAACGGAAAATAACAGAAACCTTGGAGGGTGGGGATAAACATTATATTTCTTTGAATAATGTACTTTGAGATTTCTGGGGCAAGAATGTACATTGGTATTTATTTTCCATGGAGGATGCACAAAGATCAGGTGTTAACATTGAGAAAGTGCCCTCATGATTCCGAGAGTAGGAGTACCTAGTAAGAAGGTATACCTTCCAGATCTTAATCTAAGAGGCTGAGAAGGGTAGTGGTAAAATGGGGAGAGAAAGAAAAGAATGAATAATTATTTGAATGTACACATTTTCAAAAAGTATTCATGAACACAGTATATGATATCTCATGCATTACATTTATTTTTACAAATATTTCAGAAATGTGCATTGTATTTCAAACTCTTCAATTTACTGTTTTTCCAAATTAGCCATTATTTTTGTTTTACAATAACTTACATCTATATTAAAGCTAACATAAATGTAATGGGTATTTCGGCATTGATTTTGCAGTTCCTTATTTACTAAATGCGGTAATAGAAAGGAGTGAATATTTGTAACCATCATTTATGAAAGTACACCAATGTTAAGATTGCTATTTCCAGCCCTTTTATTAAAAGAAGATAGTTTTAGTTAAAGCCCAGTGAAAAAGTTTCAGTGAAAGCCAGATTCATAAAAACTACACACATTATTATGTTATGAATTATTTATTTAAAAAGCAGTTATTTATTAAAATAGCACTATAACTCTATGAACCTAATAAAAGCATAAACTTTTTCCAGTTTTAAAACAATTAGTTTTATGATATCGACTTGTGTTGTAGACTCATAAAATAGACTATTCAAGTTAAAAACTTATTTTTTCAACTTTATGTATGTCCATTTAAGTTAAACTCTTAATTTTGCATAATGTACATTTCTTAACTTAGTTAATAATTATTTTAATTTTGGCTTAAATAAGAGATTTTATTTGTTAAAAAATGTAAAGAAGTTTCAAACGTTATGATGCACAAATGGAATTTCAGCTAATTCTTGAATTTAAGAAAATTATTAACTTTTTCAACAGAGAAAAATGTGCTGTTTTACTAGAACATGTCATCTATTTCTAATTTAATTGATGGTTGTGGGCAATTATAAATAACAAAAATAAAATCTAAACCACAGTTCTGAAATTCAAGTAATAAATAGTAATAATAACAATAAAAACAGCTAGCACTCTCTTGTTAATAAAAATAGTATTTTGCCATTTTTTAAATTTTAAAAATTCCGCAACTTCAGGAAAGTTTAAGATAATTTAATCCTCTTATCAAATGTGCAATGCAAACCAATGACAACCGAGAATCATTTTGACAGTGACTTTAGAACATTTTTTTTTTGAGACAGAGTCTCTCTCTGTCACCCAGGCTGGAAAGCCATGGGTCACAATTATGATTCACTGTAGTCTCAACCTCCTGAGCTCAAGAAATCTGTAGTTGGGACTACAGGTGTGTGGGACCACTCCTGGATAATATGTTTATATTTTTGTAGAAACAGTGTGTCACTATGTTACCCAGGCTAATCCTGAACTCCAGGTCCTCCTGTCTTGGCTTCTCAAAATGTTGAAATTACAACTGTGAGACACTGCTCCTGGCCTAGAAATTCTAACTAATATTCTTAATCATAAAATTTCCACATTATTACCTCAAACTAATTATCATATTGCTCACTTGACTAAATCAATGTCAAGTTTTGGAAAAATACAAGCTAACAAAAAAATCTCTGGCAAATTTTCGTTGACAGTAAAAACTAAATCCCATCTACATTTAAAATAATTGTTGAATAATTTGTCTATAACTAAGACATAAAGCCATCAATTTGGGGGACAATTTCAAGTCATTTTCTTAAATGTAATGATACAATGTAAAGAAAATAGCCTGGAAGTCAAAATATTCTCTCACTTGCCCTAGAACTGGCTTGAACAAGTTATTTAATTCTTATTTGCCTTAGGTTCGTAATTTGCAAAGCTATCTTCCAGCTGTAAATTCTCATGTCTGTGAAATTAGACTTAACTGGCCTTTTCTATTCAATACCCTGACAGTTGTTTATAACACGTAATTCTTTCACAGAGTTTCTAAAATCTAAATTATTTTTCTGTATCAATGTTGAATTCTATATTCTTCTGTATTTATTCAGAAGTGTTACAACAGGGATCTGTGAAGAATACTTTCAATAACTATCAAGCAAAAATATGACAAATAAATTTTGCTTTCTTGTACTATCTACAAATTTTTAAAATATTTTTAAGCATAAGCATCTACAAAGAGTATCAAAAAATCACAGTCACTAGATAACATGAAATAAGCCAGAAAGTAGTATTTTATTGAAAATGAACACTTTAGATTTTATAATATGCAGATTGTAAGATTGTATTTAATTTATTTTCAAAATTCATAAAGTTAAGATATTCAATCTCAATGTTGTAGGGACAGGAATGATGTTGAGAAAAAGACTGTGAAGATTTGTACACACATGTAATAGTTTTTTATACCTAATTTAAACGTGTAAAAATCAGGTTTTTAAATAGTAATATACATGAGGCTATCTAAGAAAAGTTTAGACCATCAATAAAAAATTAAGAATAATAAAAATTAATTGGCTACATTAGACTTCTGGCATTGTAATCTATTTAATTTATCTGTTCCTTACTACCTATACTTTAAATAAACTGTATGATGGTAGGCCATGTAGATAGTCAAGAGTTTAAAAAAAATTATATAGCCCATATTTTTCTTTGTTCTTTTCTCTTTGTTTTCCTGGGGAGGATGAGTCTTGGTGAACAGTCAGATATCTTTATCTACTGGTTCACATGTGGGCTGAATTTTAAACCAACTAGTTGAATAAGCAAAGAGTGCTATTTATAACAGTTAAAAATATTACAGTAGATCTATGGCAACCTTAATTCATTGCTAATTCAGCATCATAAATATTTTCCTGAGTTTGTAAAGTATGTGAATTACTCATGACTAGCAGCACAACACTGATAACATTGGGAAAAAACAGCACCTGAAAATTAAAGTCTTCATAAAGGACTTTAAAGTAATTTATATACTAACAAATTCTTAATATATTTGGAAAAATGTTACCATTGACACTGCATAGGGTTTAATTATGGTCGCCTCAAAGACATGCATACCTATAACTAGAAACGTTATTTAGAAAATGTTATTTAGAAAAACAGTCTTACCAGATGTATTTTAAATAAGCAACTCAAAAGAAGATCATCCTAGGATAATTTCTGTGGACCCTAAGACCAGTGACAAGTATCCTTACAATTGGCAGAGTGATGTATCTACAACTCAAGGTTTGTAGTAATTTGTTATGGAGTCCCTTAGGAAACTAATATGGATACTTCAGCAACAAAATAAAATTGAAAAGCAGGAATAATGTTTTCTAAATTTATTGCTATTAATTGGTTGTTACACCATTGATCACCATTTTATTATTATATTCCACAATGTGGCCTCACAACTACTTAATCTTAACATTGATAGATATGCTTAATTGTAGCCTACGATTATTAGACTTTTTTCCTGTTAAATAAAGGACATTCAAGGATAAAATGATTAACTGTCATGCCTGCTATGTATATAAACTGTATGAATAACTAAAGGGATAAAACATAGTTTTAAATTTTTGGTAACCTGTACAAAAAATTTGCAATCCTGATTATTTTCCTGCTATGTACCCATATTATTTATTTCAATTATTTTAGTGTAAATACATATGGTTATTATTTAAAATGTGTCACAAAGAAAAGAATAAAAATTAACACATAAATGAGTACCTCCCAGACTAACATCTCTAAGATTGTCACATTTGATTTTTCAATATTGAAGTCGATTGTTTTCCAAAAGTTCCCACAGCAATATCTCTATTTTCAAAAACATTTCCTAACTTATCCATTTTTTGTCAAGTATTACAATCAATTTTGTTTCCTTTAATTTGAGGGAAAGAGGATTTTGACTCTTCTTTATAATATGTGTAACAAAATATTATTTAACATTCTGAGGCTATGCCATTAAAAAGAGGCTCTCTCTCTCTCTCTCTCTCTCTCTCTCTCTCTCTCTCTCTCTCTCATCTTTCTCTCTCTCTGTCTCTCTCTGAACAACCAAGGAACCTAGCCACCATGTAATGAAGAAGCCCTAGTTACATGGATAGGCTCCTTGTAGGTGTACTAGCGACAATCCAGCTTAGGTCTCAGGCAAGATCAAGGATCAACTGCTAGCCAAGTGAGTATGTGAGTTTTTAAATTCCCTAGTCTTCTAGCCTTTCAAGTAGGGCACTTGCCCTTGGAGAAGTAAAACATGCTGAGAATTATGTGAGTTGCTGGTCGACAGACTCCATAAGCATTATAAAGGGTTATTTTATACCACTAAGTTTTGGAGTAATTAGTTATGTAACCACAGCTACTAGAACAATTATATTTCTGTATAATTTTCAGTGAATATCGTTACATGGACTGACGCATATTCAGTATAATGTACAAAAGCATAGTGTCCATATGTTGATTAAACACCTTTGATGAAAATAACCACAAATCAGCACAGTAAGGGAAAAGCCAGTACAATGTTTCATTCTGAAAGAAGGCTCAACAATTCTTAATATATTTTTAAAAAGAGAAAGCAAAGTTTTAAGCATATGTTATTTCAATGACATGAGAACTGTTGAGGATTTGGTTGAAAAAATTCTTATCTCCATATGCCTGGTAGAAGTACAGATACTATATACTGAAGGTTTTTGGAAGTCAGAAAAAAATGTTAACATGTATTTGCATTGTATCAGTGTTTTTAAAGCTTTAACTTAGTGTTATTCTCTCTTATTAACTATAAAGAAAATATGTGCAAAAATACTTTTGAGGTTCTCCCTGACTAAATTATGTGCATCTGGCAAATATTTAGAGATCGTAAAATATATACATTTGTTTTTCACAATAGGTATGTCTTATCTCAATTATTTTCCATATAGTTTACATTTAAAATAATACTTTATCAAGATTTATGTTTATGTTTCAAAATTGCTAATGAAAATTATCCCTATTTTCCTTGATTGTGGCTAAAGGCAATGTGATTGCAACAAGCTGTCAGTTATGTAATAACACGTACACCTACACACACACATATTTGACATTAATACAATTATCTATTTTTTAGGTTTTAAAATCAATTATAGACCAACATTCACCGATTCCTAGTAATGATATTAATACCCTTAAAAATGTAAGCTTGGAAACAGAACAACAGTCTAGTAAATAAGTTACAGGTTTTATATAAAACTAATTAATACTATAAATAAACCTAAGCAAAGAACAAAACAAGAACACATTGTTTTAAATTATTCTTATGCATCATATGTTTTTAAATATATCAGATGTTTCTAAAGTTATAAAAAGCAACAATACTGTAGCATTGTCTGGAAAACAATTATATTTGGAATGAAGTAAAAGGAGTTTTACATTGGAAATATGTTATTTTGGTTTATTTTTTTAATTTGGTAGATATGAGTCAGTGATTATAATCAGCATGTAGGGCATTTCTTTATGACGTTTGAAACCACTAAACATCTTATGGAAGCTATTGATATCTAATTTAATCTTTAAAAAATATTAAAATTATTTTTTCTGTTCAAAAGCATAAACTAAGGGATTGAATTATGTTTTCAAAAGCACTCCAATTGTCCTAGGCTATCAAGAAAATTAATTTGTATAATCTATTGTTAATTATCCCAGGCTGGTAAAACCTTCTGAATTTTACTGTTTATTTAAAATCAGAAACTATAAAGTGAATAATAATTTTATTAACTTAATTGCTTAGGTCATTAATGAACTGCTGGTTGTCACATCTAAGAGGTATGTGTCAGTCTTCATCTCCCTCTTATTCTCATCTTTAAGTGATATTTTCCCCTCTCTTCTTGAGCTCTCTCTTCCCTTCCACTCTCCCCTGACAGTCTCTCTCTGGGTCTCTGGCCTATCCTTTGTAGTCTCCATGATCTTCTTTTATTCCATCTATCACTTACGTGTTGGAGCTCCTGAGATGGCTCTTTTCACTGTACACAATCTGTCAGGAAGAATCATTAATTTATCTAGGTTGAAAGTTACAAATTGTACCAGTCAGCTGATGAGTGAGTGAGATGATTTAACAGTGGAGCAATTATTCTTACTTTCTCTCATGGGATTTTCAGATTTAGTTTTAAAGAAACAACTTTAAATAATTTTCAATATAATTTACTTCCTATTTATTTGTTTGTTCACACACACACACACACACACAAAGAATGTTATAGAATAGATTATTATGGCCAATCCTTTCTTTATCTATCTATCCTCTCTCTCTCTCTCTCTCTGTCTCTCTCTCTCCATATACATCTCCATATGACTTTCCATGTGATTTTTCCAATGCCAGAAACAGATGATAGAATGTATTTCCCTGCCACCTTGTTGTCTGGCTTAGCTCATGAGTCCCTTTGTCACATGATATGATAAGAGCAGATACTGTAAATGTTACTGTAAGCTTTGGTTTGCATTTTTGTTTTTATCTAATCCAACATGAGGGGAACAGAGCCATTGGTTGCAGAATGAGGAAAATTGAGGAATAGATCTGAACTCAAATTTCAGCATGAAGGCAAGCCTGGGCAAGGCAGCAGAAACATAGCTGGCTCATAGATGTGTCTGCAAGATTTTTTTTAGTTTAAATTTTAGAGATTTGAAGGTTTTGTATGCAACACTTTGTAGCAAAAAAAAAAAAGCTAATCTGTTAACAATTGATACTAATCCCAAGATATCAGTAAATTATCTGTGTAAGCAAAATGCACACCATAATAGTCTCATCCTAAGACGATATATATACATTTTTTTTATAGACGGGGTTTCACCATGTTGATCAGGCTGGTCTTGAACTCCCCACCTCAGGTGATCCGCCTGCTTTGGCCTTCAAAGTGCTTGGATTACAGGTGTGAGCCACCATGCCCAGCCCCAACGATATTTTAATTTTCTAACAGTGTTATCCTCCTCTTCTTCATTACCCCCAGTATTATTTAAACAAAAGCGGTACATTATTTTTTATTATGTAGAGTAAGGAGTAGTAAGCTCACGCTTATTTCTTGTTTAGTGAAACAAATTTTAGTAACTCATAAAAAAAAAACCTCTTCGTTTATCCCTTCTCACCATCACAATTACAAAGTGAAATTATTACGATAGAAATTTAAGAAAGCCTGATTTATAACCACAAAAGAAACTTCTAAATCTTTTCAGAAATCCAATTGTTGGCTAAGCATTACTATCTGCCATTACCACAGTCTTATAAAACCCTAGTGTTTTTTCCAAACAAAAATTATTTTAACCTTTTAAAAAACAATCTGTCACTTTTTGTTTACTGTGTGAAATTGTAACTCACTAATCAATGAAACTAGATACTTGAGAAACAAATTTTATGGCAACAATTACCATCTGATATTAATTTGACATCTTTATGTTTTTAAGCTCATCTTTTTTTTTTCTATAACCAAATGATCAATCTCAGAGATTCAACAATGTTTCTTAAAATAATACCATATTCTAATATATCCTTTCTGCATACCTTATTATTACACATTCTAGCAACAATACTGAAAATAGTTTTAACTAGTATTATTTTTCAAGCATTTCAGTTGTAAAAGAAAAAAATGTCTGAAGAAGGTTTCAATCAAATTAGAGGTTTATTTTTCTGATGTTGAGGACACACCGACTTAAGCAATACATATGCCACAATATGATCTGTGGCCTGAACCTTTCTCCAAAGAGGATTTTGAGGGCTTCAGTATTTAAAAGGGAAAAAGTTGGCAGAAGGAAAAGAAAAAGAAGAAAAAAGCAGAGTAGACAAATGGGGCAAGTAGTTACATTCATTTGAGGCCTTGATTAGTACTCACCGAATCTACAGGTTGTGGTGAAAAGATGGGGCAGAGGAAGAGTCAATTATGTATGCATCTCATGCTCAGTAAATCTGCACTTTACCTAAGATAATGTAAACACAGAGTTGAGGAAGAAGTCAAATATGTGTTTGTCTCAGGGTGAGCGAAGGGATGATTTTTAGTCTCCTGTTGGCCCATACCTACAAAGATAAACAATTCATCTACGGTGTCAGGATGAGGAAGACCACTCAGGGAGATACATGTATAGGAACAAAAGGAAAGGTAGGTTTTTCTGCTACTCCATTTCCAAGAGTAACTTTTGCTTTTGGCATATTGAGTTTGGGGTCCCAAGATTTTATTGTCCTTTCACACAGACATTGTTCTAAGCACTCTGTATTAACCAAATTTAATTCACATAGCAATCCTGTTTTGGGTTTTTGTTGTTGTTGTTGATTTTATCATTTCCTTCCTCAATCCTAAATTAGAGATGAAGAAATTGAGCACAGAGATCTTAGTTTTCTAAGCACATTGGCTCACGTGTCTGGACAGAGATTTGAAAAAGGCAATTCGTTTCAAAAGTCTAGAAGCAGTTAATTTAGTCATTATCCATACTATATTCCTTCTCTATACTGTGTAGTTATAAATAGCTTATATCATTCTTTTTTTTATAAACTTTCTGTAAAGCTTCTTACAACCTTTAAAATAATACTGTGTTGGCTTTATAATATGACAAGCTCCTCTATGATACTCCTTCTTCTCTCTCACTTCACATCCGTCCTAGAACTGTGCTTAGTAGATGGAATGGAGCAAACTTCTTATACTATGTTGTTACTGGCCTTCCATGTTCTCTCCCTTGTGAGATTTGAGAAATTTGCCCCTTGTTTACCTTGAAAAATTTTATTCTTCATTTCTTTAGGATTTGTCCCTAAAGCTGAAGCACATACTAAGAGATTCTAAATTAGGCACCAAATTGTAATAGAAATCTCTCCTGCAGACACTCCTAAGTCTGTGTGTTATGAGACTTTCCTATAGATACTTAGTCTTCTATCTGTCTCACCCATTAGGATTGTAGCTACTTTGAGTCAGAAATTTCTACTGCCTCCTTGTTTCCCTAAACCCTAGAAAATATTAATTTTAAATTATTCTAATCATTTTATGGCAGTATAAAATATGTAATACTACATGTGTATGAACTATTATGATAACTAAATATCTTAATTTGTTGCATTCCATTTTTTTTTTTTTCATTGAGTAAGACTTTTAGTGTCTGGTGTTCTGATAGGGACCAAGGGCGATTGGGGAATACCTCTAAAATGAGTGTGGCTATCAACAGCACAAAAGACGCACTTACTCTCAAAATTCCTTTTGTTAGAATAATATGAAACAGCCAGTGGAAATGGAAAAGTCAAGTTTGATTAAAAAAAAAAAAGAAGGACATAATAAAAAGAATTTGAAAATAGAGTAATACCTAGTGAGACTTTGATATATTGAAATGAAATCTCCTACCCCCACCTCCACCTTTGGTCTCTATCCATTGCAGCGTTTTTGAAAAGAATGATACAATATGAATTAGTTTATACAAGCTCTTTCAAAGAGATTTCAAGGATATGTCTCAGCAAGAAATAAACAACAGAGGTGTATTTTTCCTGCACATTCCTCTCTTCTTTGAAGGGAAGATAAATTAACTGTAATACCTCTGTTTGCTTGTGGTTCTGAACTCACCAAAGTTGTAAGAGCAGTTTTTGTCCACATGCTGTTTCTGCGATTTTTTTTTTTTAAAGTCAAGTCAGTGATTGACCAGGCCACGTTTTCCATTTGTTACAGATGATTAGAACGAGAATCTCATGACATTTCACGTTGACCAGTTAACAAGTGACCGAGGACTCATTTGAATCATATCTGTAGTTCTCCAGGACTGTAAATCACAAATCCACACACAGAAAATATATGGGAGTCACTGATGTTAAGGATGATACATCTATATAATTGCTCATTGAGGAGTGCTTGTTTGGATTTTTCTTTATTTTCTACATTTAAGAGGACAGATATACTCACTGCAATGACGCAGTGGATATAAAAAGCAAGCCTAGTGGGAGGACCCTCAGAACCCATTGAACCCACAAATTGACACAATAGTTTTCTTCCTCATATGTGTTTACTATATCTTTTGAACTGAAGAAGAATCAAATTCACATGCTGGATTCACATGTAGAAAAAAGTAAATTTTCATTGTTTTCTGCACGAAAGCTCACATTTGAATTTATTTCCACAATTTGCTTAAGAAAAAAATGTATTTCAATTCCATATACTCAGTCAGATTTGGAGATTTCATTAATACTGTCATTATTGTTCAATTTACAGTTTAATCACTTTGGGGGATACAGGCAGTCTTTCGTTGTTTCTTCTCACCTCATCTGTCCCTCCTTTTCACCCAAAGGCATGTGCTGGTCACCAAAGCACTGGTGTAGTAAACAGTGTCCTCATAAATCTCCAACTGTTGAGTCATCTCTTGAATAGTTTAATTTATCTTGGCCTCCCGGCTAGCAGATGTTCTGCTTTGCTGGTCTATGTTGGTGCAGCCTGCTTTGCTCCTCTGTTCTACTGGGTATGATGCTGGCCTTTACTGCTGCCTATTTCTGCCAACTGGGCACAGCAAAATTCTACCTTCCCTCGAAAGGGAGCTCGTTTTCATTTCCTGATGAAACCATTGGCTTATTAACCATTCAGTGTTCTACAAGAAAAACTCCTAGTCATTTTTCTCAACCATATCAGTGCACGTTTTGTTTGTAAAGCTGTCCTCAGGTTTACAATTTCTTGACTATCTTCCAAGGATTGTTTCAATCTTAGTGTGAATCTTAGTAACATCTTATACTGGATGTTAGGTTTTATGAACGGTTTTTGTTGTTTTGTTTTGCTTTGTTTTGTTTTTGAGACAGAGTCTCCCTCTGTCACCAGGCTGGAGTGCAACGGCCCGATCTTGGCTCCCTATAACCTCTGCCTCCCAGGTTCAAGCGATTCTTCTGCCTTAGCCTCCCAGTAGCTGAGATTACAGGCATGCGCCACTAAGCCCAGCTAATTTTTGTATTTTTAGTAGAGACGGGGTTTCATCACGTTGGCCAGGCTGGTCTCGCACTTCTGACCTTGTGATCTGCCTGCCTTGGCCTCTCAAAGTACTGGGATTACAGGTATGAGTCACCGTGCGGGCCTATGAAAGTTTTTAAAACAAACAAAAAAATTATTTCTGATTTGAATTGTGGTAGAGAACTCCAAAATGCTACTCTTATGTTTTCCTACCTAAATCCATGGAACACTGTTTATAAGTCCCCAGTCCCCAGGCACAGCCCAGTACCAATCTGTGGTCTGTTAAGAACCAAGCAGCCCAACAGGAGGTGAGTGGCAGGGGAACCAGTGACGCTTCATCTATGTTTACAGCCACTTCCCACTGTTTTCATTACTACCTGAGCTCCACCTCCTGTCAGATCAGTGGGGCATTAGATTCTCACAGGAGCACAAACCCTACTGTGAACTCTGCATGCAAGGGATCTAGGTTGTGTGCTCCTTATGAGAATCTAATGCCTTATTGTTAGGAAAAACAGCAAAAGAGAAAGGACTTACAGAATGCCTACATAAATTCGTTATGAGTAACATATAAACAAGGAACAACAAACTGCGGAAGGCCACTGGAGGCCTCTGAGGAGGAAGGCCTCTCCATGCCTCATGTTCCGGTGCAGGGTGACCTCGGCTCTGTGACCAGAAACATGCTCAAGGATGTAAAACCCCTTCATAGCACTATGACATAGTCAGACTTGTAGGCTCCTTGTAAGGCCAGTGTTCCATCAGCTGTACACAAGCTAAAGATAACCACATGTTCTCATTTTGTGAAACTCCCAATCTGCCATTGTTATCAATCCTTAGGATGACACACCAGTTCCGGCTCACTGATTCACTCTACTGTCACCCCACCCCTACCCTGTACATAAAAGTGATTGTAATCAATAAATAGTGTGGATGATCAGAGCTTGGGGCTTTCATTGTTTCCTCCAGAGTAATAAAATCATGGCCCCCTGGTCCCACTTTCTCTCTTAATCTGTCTTTTTCTCATTCTTCTGTTGCCATAGAACTTGGGGTATCCATGTGTGATGTAGGGCTGGCTCCCTATATGCTGGTGCCTAATATGGGGCTCATGGACTCCCTACACCTGATGATCTGAGGTGGAACAGATTCATCCAGAAACCTTCCCCAGCCTTTGCACTCCCTTTTGTGGAAAAATTATCTTTCATGAAACCTTCCCGGTGCCAAAAAAGTTCAGGGCCACTTGTTTATATGATGAGCTATGAAACCCATGATTGTTACATTACATGACAAAAGTATATGGCATATATAATTAAGGCTACCAATCAGTTGATTTTGACTTAATCAGAAGAGTGATTATCCAGGTAGGTCCAGTCAAGCTCAATGAACCACTTAAAAGGAGAGTTTTCTCTAATTCGTGATAGAAGCGGACATAAGATAGATTTAAATTATTAGAAGGATTCCAAAGTACTATTGCTGGCTTAAAGATGGAAGGGAGACTACAGCAGGGAATAAGGTAGCCTAGAAGCTGAGAGCAGCCCCCAACCAATAGCAAACTAACACAGGAACAGAAAATCGAACACTGCATATTCTTACTCACAAGTGGGAGTTGAACAATGAGAACACATGGACACAGGGAGGGGAACATCACACTCTGGGGCCCCTCAGGGGGTGGGGGGCTAGGGGAAGGAATAGCATTTGGAGAAATACGGAATGTAGACGACAGGTTGATGGGTGCAGCAAACCACCGTGGCACGTGTATACCTAAGTGACAAAACTGCACATTCTCCACATGCATTCCGGAACTTAAAGTATAAAAAAAAAGTGTTATATTTTACAAGATTTGTTTTTATTTTTGACTGCTAATACAGTTCACTATTTGATTTAATATTTATTACTGTATTTCATACCTTCTTTTGCCCATTTCATGCTTATATTTATCTAACATTTTTATTTGTATAAAATATATTAAACTTTATTTATAATAATGCTGTACCTATCAAGTTGATTTTGCAAAATTTCAAAATATTCAAGAGAGTAGCTTTTCAATTAAAATGTGTTAATGATATTTAACATTTTAAGAATAGCTGCATTATTTTAGTTAGTTAATTCTCATTACCTTTTACTCTCAATAGTATTCTGACAATTTCTAGTTGTTTTTAGTATGATGAAAATTTAGAGAAATATTAAAATGTGTTCTCATATTGCTATTTTGTTCTGACCCTCTTCAAAAAATCCAATACATTTTATCTAATGATTAATGTGATATTAATATTCAATCAAAATCATTTGATAAATATGTATTACATAAATTTATACCATACATTTATGCATAAATTATAAATGTTTTTTGAGCTGTTTCTAACATTTTCTATACATGACATCATTAAGACAACTCTTTTAATGTCATTAGTAGTACTACTACTTCTAGCAACTAATTATAATTATACTAATTAAAGTAGTATAATTATAATCCATACATTGTGTTCTAAGCACCAGCTTAAATATTCATATGAATGAAACAGATTTTTGCTTTCTATATTATTGTTGGGAGAACAGGCTTTAGGGTCCACAAAATTTTTAGGCTGTAATTAAGTTTTTTTGCAACTCTTCTTAGGTAGCCTAAAATCTTCTCATAGAATTGGTAAACAGTTGAAGTCTACATATGTAGGCTAAAAACAAATAAACAAACAAAACAAAACAAAACAAAAAGGAAAGACAAATAGAAAGTCCATCTTTCTGTTAATGATTTTGATGAAACCAATGCATTTTAGATTTTCATTTGAAAATTTTAAAATAATAATAATTGTATATAAGGAATTCTGAGTATGACACACACAAAAGCACACAAGCAATCTTAACCCCCAACCACATGTAATGATGCCTCACAATTACAGGCAATGGTATAGCCTGCATCTGGTGATTAGTACCTCTCTTTTTTTTCTAATTCATATGGCAGAGAACTGAGAAATCAAACTCCTGAAGATAGTCCATCCCAGAAAGAAACTGTCAGGAAATCGTGCTTCCAGCTGAGCCTCCGGAAATCTCTTATTAGTGTTGAAAACTTCACTAGGCT
Source organism: Alouatta palliata (assembly GCA_004027835.1). Taxonomy (NCBI): domain Eukaryota; kingdom Metazoa; phylum Chordata; class Mammalia; order Primates; family Atelidae; genus Alouatta; species Alouatta palliata. The sequence goes on from PVKV010001451.1 coordinate 65,615, forward strand.
GACTCTCTAGGTGATACTTTTTGAAAATTTAAAATAAAAATTACATGAATCTATTGTTAGAAACTTTCATATCTATCTCATACAGACCATCTACTTATAAAAAGACAATTGTTCTTTCAGAGAAAACGAAGCTATTCTACATTTGTGATAAGCAGTATGATATTTCTGTTTTAATGATTCCAGAAGTGCCCTATTTCTTACCAAATTGATCACTTCTTCACCCTAAGCACAGCAAAACTTTAGCCAATTTCATTTGGCATCTAAATAAATATGTCTACCTCATATAATGTGTAGTTGGGTGGCATATATTTATCATTCTCTGTGTTTATTTGATATGGGCCATCAGATACAACTTTGTGTGTTGTTACTTTGTTTCTTGCAAGTTGTGTTAGTAATGTCCTGATCACTTGTCTGTTATTTTAGAGAGCTGTATTTTTAAGAAATATTGTAAATTTTAAACAACGCAAATTTTAGAGTGGTCTAAAATGTTTATTCTGTAAGCCATTCATTCACTTTCCCATTTATTCATGTGTATGAGGCAATTTATTACAGACCATGTACCAGCACCAAAAACATCACAGTCATCTTGTGAACATGACCCTGATCCTGAGAGAGAGTTTGTTCAGGGGGTATCATGTTAATGAGACTACTATATAGCATCATGAAAGTTATGGTAAATTAAAATATAAGCTGCTATGAGACCAAGAAGGAAATTGTAGTTAAAATGTCAAAATTATTCCAGAAACATTTTTCTAAAATAAGAAATATCTTTGCCCATAATTGCTAATTCAGCTAATGTTTGAAGAAAACCAAACTCTGATTAGTAAAGTCGTTGTATTTTTATGTTTTTAAACAGTATGTATGGGTATTTTTTATAATTTCCCGATTTTCTGATTTTTTTTTCTAGCTGATATACTTGACTCCCAGAGGTAGATCACTAGCATTTGCTGAAATACGTTAACTGTTATTCAAAGATTTTTGTTTCCTCCCACAAAAATTACTTAGCCTTGACTTATTTCTAACTTAACATCTGCAACCTTGACTTCCTAAGTTTCATTAATGACAGGAGTAGCTTTGCTTAGTGTTTTCTCACATTATGAATCAATTATCATTATGTTTCTTTCCGTGTTCAAATATACTTACTCTATGTCCTCAAAGGTAGATTATTTTCAGTTGAATGACAGTTTTCAGCTGGCAATGTGTCACAGAGTCATACTGGTAATATTTTTTATAATAACACACATATTTATACAAGGTGTGTGTAATCTTAAAAATAATTGCTAATCTCAAATGTCATTTTGTAAGAAAATTTTACATTTTCATGTACAAATAATGATATACTTAAAATATATACATCTTAATTGAAATATGGTTAAAAGATCAAGAAATAGATAATTTCTTATAAGGAAAACCCTGTCCTGATTCCACTGGGTTCTTTATTATACAGCTTGATATCTGTATAACTTGAAAAATAAAAGCATCACTATTTTTTTACAATGTGTCATATTGACATATAGGATAAATACTGTTTTTACTGTGATTATATAAAAGGTACATGATTATATAAAAAGTGTATATGATGTACATAGTAAATCACAGTAAAAACATAGTATGATTACTTTCCCTATGATAATTTTGTGGTGTCTTGTAAAGTGTGTTTCAGTACTTGAAATCTTTCCTATAGGAATCAGAGCCTTCAGGGGTGCCAAAATAATATAGAAAATTCTCTGCAGACAGAAATTTGATCTCTCAAACATTTCTCATATGAGTACAAATCACATAAAACATATATTTCCAAGGTACCCCACTAGAAATTCTTTTAATATTTGTGTCTTTTGAGTTTTTTTTTAATTTTTTTAAATATATTTTTTATTGCATTTTAGGTTTGGGGGTACATGTGAAGAACATGTAAGATTGTTGCATAGGTACACACATGGCAGTGTGATTTGCTGCCTTCCTCCCCATCACCTATATCTGGTATTTCTCTCCATGCTATCCCTCCCCAACTCCCCACCCCCTGCTGTCCCTCCCCTTGTTCCCCCCAACAGACCCCAGTGTGAGATGCTCCCCTCCCTGTGTCCATGTGTTCTCATCGTTCAACACCCGCCTATGAGTGAGAATATGCGGTGTCTGATTTTCTGTTCTTGTGCTAGTTTGCTGAGAATGATGGTTTCCAGGTTCATCCATGTCCCTACAAAGGACACGAACTCATCGTTTTTTATGGCTGCATAATATTCCATGGTGTATATGTGCCACATTTTCCCTGTCCAGTCTATCATCGATGGGCATTTGGGTTCCAGGTCTTTGCTATTGTAAACGGTGCTGCAATGAACATTCGTGCACATGTATTCTTATAGTAGAATGATTTATAGTCTTTTGGATATATACCCAGTAATGGGATTGCTAGATCAAATGGAATTTCTATTTCTAGGTCCTTGAGGAATCACCACACTGTCTTCCACAATGGTTGAACTAATTTACACTCCCACCAACAGTGTAAAAGCGTTCCTATTTCTCCACATCCTTTCCAGCATCTGTTGTCTCCAGATTTTTTAATGATCTCCATTCTAACTGGCATGAGATGATATCTCAATGTAGTTTTGATTTGCATTTGGCCTGAAGCTTTCTTTTCTTGCTGAGTCTCTGCCGGGTTTTGATATCAGGAGTGTCTTTTGAGTTCTAATAATTTATATGACATTCATAGCAAACAGAATGTATTTCTTGAAGATCACAGATTATCTAATATTTATATATGATGATATTTCATTTTCTTTAGCATCATAAAGGCTATGTGCAAGGGGAATATTAGGAATTAGCTTGAATCTCTTAAAATAGTTATCTAGGCCATCATTGCAAACCTTGGGGTTTGTAGGATAATTTTTGTGATTGTGGTACAGGAATTATACATTAGAAATTTATATATGTGTGTCTGTGTGGTGTGTATGTATAGAAACACATATATATGCTCATATTTTTATGTCTATCTTATCTGTACATTAAAATACAAAAGTCTGTATGGGTTTCGTATTATACCTACAATTTTTCAATCTCATAAGTAAATATTGAGATAGTGGATGCTTCAATTTTTATTTTACTAATAGGAGTGTATGAATAAAAAAGTTTTTGTGGATATTGATCTAATCAAAAAGAAATATAAAAATAAACATTTATATGCAGTTAATTAGATGATCAATCGGTTTGTCATGAAGATAACTGATAAATTCTTAATATTTGATTAGACTGTGGGGAGGCAGACATTATTTTCCAGCATAATTTGTGTGATTTAAAATATAAACCTTGGACTTCCAGTTTCTGGCCTGACATATAAGAAGCTTGGAAGTCATTACTCCATCCTAACCACTAGTAAAGACTGAATAAACTGAGAAATCAATAATTCTTCTGAGATCTGTCAGAGAAGAGAGGTCATGATAAAAACAGCAGCTCTCAAAACTGGAAAGATAGAAAGACAGATTCAGAATATCACAACTTATTGTAACCAAAACCTGTAAGCAGAAACTTCTTCAGGAACCAGTGTGGTGGTAGAAAAATCTAAACCGTTATCTATAGATTACTATGGCTCAGTGTGGCAAGTCTTAGTTAAAGTCTGCAGAGGGACTCAGACTTAGGGGATTCCTACACTTTTCTAACTTTTATTTCCAGGTGCAAAACCAGACTCTCACAGTGAGCACTGGAGAAAAATCCTCTCATTCTTCTAGTCAAGAGAGAGGGGAGTAGCCATTTTGAAATATACTAGAACATTCTGTTCTTCTTAACAAGATCTACTCTCAAGCGAAACTGTTTTACCAGAGCTTAAGCTATGGGTTTTTTCTTATTTCCAGAGCCTATCTTACCCGGGAGATGCGACATAACTAATTTTAGTCTCCTCTAGCCTATCATATGAGAGATGGGAAATATCCGATAAAGTTTGGCTGTGTTCCCACTCAAATCTCATCTTGAATTCCCATATGTTGTGGGAGGACCTGTTGGAGGTAATTGAGCCATGGGGTTAGGTCTTTCCCATGCTCTTCTTGTGGTAGTGAATAAGTCTCACTGGATCTGATGGTTTTCCCTACACAAGCTCTCTCTTTGCCTGCTACAGTCCATGTTAGACGTGACTTGCTCCTCCTTGCCTTTGGCCAAGATTTTGAGGCCTCCCCAGCCATGTGGAGCTGTAAGTCCATTAAAATTTTTTCTTTTGTAAATGGATAGATCTTACATATGTCTTTATCAGCAGCAATAAAATGGACTAATACAATACCCAGTTCCACCCCTGTCAAGCCTGAGCTGGCTTCCCATCCCACCTAAAAGATGTGTATGCGGAAGAGAAATGAGAACCTGTGGAGTTCATAGTCCAGATGCACAGGCTGACTAGAAGACTGAGATCTACTTATAGAACTACAGAATTCCTCTACCACCACACTTTTCCACATCACAATACTAAAGACCTAATTTATCACAATTCCCTTTACTCAATACACTATATCCAGCTATCAAGAAAACTTTGTAAGAAATACTAAGCATAAAAACAGTTTGAAGAGACATAATGAGCATCAGAAGCAGACATAGATGTGGTAGGGATGATAAAATTATCAGACATGAATTAAAAATAAGTAGGATTAATACAGTAAGAACGCTAATGGATAAAGTCGACAGCATGCATGAACAGTAACGTAAACAGAGATTTACATATGTTGTTTGCACACACACACACATACACAGACACACACACACACACACACACACACACACACACAGGCTTTAAATATAAAAATCCATATAGATTTCAAGCTAAATACATGTAGAAAGATTTACCACACTAACTCCAATCAAGGGAAAGGTGGAATAACTATATTAATTTCTGACAGAGGAGACTTCATAGCAATAAAAATTTTCAGAGATTAAACTAGGAAATTACGTAAAGATAAAAGGATTGATTCTCCAAGAAAACATAACGATCTTTAATGTGAATGTGCCTAACAACCGAATGTTAAAATATATGAGGCAAAAACTGATAGAACTGTAGGGAGAAATTGATAAATCTGTTATGATGATTTGAGACTTTAATACTCCTCTATAAGAAACAAATAGATCCAGAAGCCAAAAAAATCATAAGAATATAGCTGAATTCAACAGCACCATCAATAAACTGAACATAATTGGCAACTATCAACTACTTCATTCAATAACAACATAGTACACATTCTTTAAAACTAACAAGGAACTTTTCGAACTTTCAGTAAGATGAACCACACATTCTGAGCCATAAAATCACCTTACCAATGTTTTTAAAAATCAAAATTATGCAATGTTTTTTTCAGACCACAATATTAAACTGTAAGTCAGCACAGAAAGAAGGCTAAAAAATACAAATCTGGATAACACATGAATCAAAAAAGAAGTCTCAAAAGAAATGAAAACAAACATTTAAACAAAATAAAAATGTGAATGCAACTAATCAAAAGCTATAGAATGTGGGAAAAGCAGCGCTTAGAGGAAAATGAATAGCATGTATGTCTGTATTAGAAGAGAAAAATACGAAATCAATAATCTTTCACATTAAAACTAAAACATGAAGAACACATTAATTTCAAAGTAGAAATCATTAAAACTCAAAACAGGAAATAAATATAGAAATACAGTGAAGCCCAAATATGGTAGTTTAGAAAAAAAATTATAAAATCAATAAGCCTCTAAACAGACTATGAAATAAAGGAAAAATATACACATTACTAAAAATCAAAAATGGAGAATGGGACATCACTATACATCAAATGAATGAACAGCTCTATGCCCACATATTTGATATAATAGATAAAATAGAACAATTTCATGATAGACACAATCTACCAAGACTCATACAAAATGAAACAGGCAATTTGAATAGGCTTGTGACTATTAAAAGAATTGAATAAATAATTAATAACTTTGCAAGACAGAAAGCACTAGACCAGATGTATTCTGTTATAAATTTTGCTAAAAATTTAAGAAATTATGCTCTTATCTAAAATCTCTTCCAGAATATAGAAGCAGAAAGAATACTTTTTAGTGCATCCTCTGCAGTCAGTATTACAAAATGCCAAAAAGAGACAAACACATTACAGGAAAAGAAAACTACAGACCTATATCTTTCATGAACATAGATACAAAAATCCTCAACAAAATGTTAGCAAATCAAATTCAGCAATATATAAAAAGGATTATAGATTACAGCCAAGTGGGATTTATCCCAATTATGTAAGGTGGTTCAATATTTAAAGACCAATTTGTGTAATTTATTACATCAACAAAATAAAGAACAGAAATCACATTATCCAATTAATAGATGCAGAAAAGGCACTTGACATCTGCCTTTGTGGCTCAATGGATAGTTCACTGGACTTCTAGAGAGAAAAATCATTTGACAAAATCCAACATCTATGTATGACAAAAAAGTAAACAAAACAAACAAAAAGCCACAACTTCTCAGCAAACTTTATATAGAATGTGTTTTTTTCAACTTCCAAACAAACAGACAAACAAAAACCACAAACAGAAACTGATAAGAAACTAGAAGTTTTCCACTAAAAACAAGGCAAGGATGTCCCTCCATCAACTTCTTTTTAACAATGTAGCTAATGTAATAAGGCAATAAAAGGAAATAAAAGATACACTGATTGGAAAGGAAAAATAATTTTTTTTCTAGAAGAGATAATCATCTATTTAGAAAATGCAAAATAATTGACCTAAAATTCCTAGAAATAGTAAAGGATTACAAGAAAGTTGCAGGATGCAGGGTTAATATTAAAAAGTCAATCACTTTCCTTATACTAGAAATAAATAAGTGGAATTTAAAATTTAAAACTTGGTACTATTTAAAGTAGTACCTCCAAATATAAAATATGTAAGTATGGATATAACAAAATATGTACAAATTCTATGTGAGGAAATCTATAAAACTCTGACAAAAGAAATCTACGAAGGACTAAATAAATGATGAAATATTTCATGTTCATTGATAGAAGGACACAACATTGCCAAGATGTCAGTTCTTCCAAACTGGATTTGTACATTAAGTGCAATTCCAAACAAAATCCCAGCAATTACTTTGTGAATGTTTTAAATATAGGCCCACATAAATATAGTCAACTGTTTTTTCACAAAGGAGCTAAGTCAGTAACAATGGAGAAAATGTAGTTTCTTCTTTTCCTTTTTTTTTTTTTTTCAAGATGGAGTCTTGCACTGTGGCCTGGGCTGCAGTGCAGTGGCATGGTCTCAGCTAAGCACAAGTTCTGCCTTTCGGGTTCAAGCAATTCTCCTGCCTCAGCCTCCAAAGTAGCTCGGACTACAGGCACGTGCCACCACACCCGCCTGATTTTTGTATTTTTAATAGAGATGGGATTTCTCTATGTTGGCCAGGCTGGTCTCGAACTCCTGACCTATGATCCACCCACCTGGGCCTCCCAAAATGCTGGGATAACAGGCATGAGACACCGCACAGCCAAATGTAGTTTTTTCAACAAATAGTGCTGAAATAATTGAATACACCCACATACACACCCAGAATAAATCTAGACACATGCCTTATAGTCTTCACTAAAACCTCCCAAAAATTGATTTTAGTCCCAAATATTAAACACAAAACTAAAAAACCTCTAGAAGGTAACACAGGAGAAAATCAAGATGAATTTGGGTATGACAATAACTTTTTAGAGATAATATCAAAAGTGTGATCCTTAAAAAATGAATTTATACATAACCTTTATCAAAATTAAAAACTTCTACTTTGTGAAAGATATTGACAAGAGAAGGAGAAGATGTGCCACATAGGCCAGAAGAAAATATTTTTAGAATACATGTCTGGTAAGGACTGTTACTCAAAATATTTTAAAAAGCCACTTAAAATTTAATAACAAAGTAACATTGACTGACAAATGGGCAAAAAACATTACTAAATAAGATACAAATATGGAATGTAAGCAAATGATAAAAGGCTCAACATCATGTGTTGTTAGAGAATTATAAACTATAGCAACAATGGGATATCACTACACACCTATTAGAGAAGCCCAAAATCTGCAACAATTATACCATAAAACACTGAGAGGGAAATGGAGCATCAGGAACTCTCATTCACTGCTGGTTGGAATTCAAAGTAATAGCTTGAGAGATGAATCTTACAAATTAAACATACAATCTAGTAACTAGTCTCTTTCCTATTTATTTACCCAAATGAGTTGAAATTTGTGTCTATTCAAAAACCTACACATAATTGTTTACAGAAGATTTATTCATAATTGCCAAAACTTGGAAGCAACCAGATGTCCTGCAGTAGGTAAATGCATAAATAAACTGCGATATTTATAGACAATGGAATTTTATTCAGCATTGGCTTAGTCCATTCTAGCAGCTCTAACATAATACCACAAACTGCGTAATTTATAAAGAACAGAAATTTATTTCTCACAATCCTAGAATACTCACATAGCAGAAGGAAATGTGAATACTCACATGGCAGAAGGAAAAATAGAGGTTGAATAATGTGTTCTCACATCACAAAAGATCAAAGGAACAAGCTAACAAGCCGGCCATATACTGTGTGAATCTTCTTTTTTTTATTATTATGCTTTAAGTTCTGGGGTACACGTGCAAAAAGTGCAAGTTTGTTACATAGGTATACACGTGCCATGGTGGTTTGCTGCAGCCATCAACCCCTCATCTACCTTCGATATTTCTCCTAATGCTATTCTTCCATTAGCCCCTCTAACCTTCTACAGGTTCTTGTGTGTGATGTTCCCCTCTTTGTGTCCATGTGTTCTCATTGTTCAACTCACACTTATGAGTGAGACCATATGGTGTTTGGTTTTCTGTGCCTGTGTTAATTTGCTGAGAATGATGGTTTCCAGCTTCATTCATGTCCCTGCAAAGGACATAAACTCATCCTTCTTTGATGCTGTGTGGTATTCCGTGATGTGTATGTGCCACATATAAGGACTTAATCCCACCAATGAGGAAGGAGTCCTCACAGTTTAATGACCCCCTGAAAACCCACATTTTAGCGCCATCATATTAACACCTAAATTTTGAAGGAGAGACATGCAAACTATAGCAAACATTAAAAGGAAATTAGCTATTTAGCCACAAAAACACATGGGGAATCCTTAAATGCATACTGCTGAATTTCAAAAGCCAATCCGCAAAGGCTGTATCTGTATTAGTCCAATCATAAGATATTTTGGAAAAGGCAAAATTGTGGAGATGGTAAAGGCTCAATTGTTGCCAAGAGTTAGAGAGGAGAGAGGGAAGAAGATATAAACAGGTGGAACACAGAGAAATTTTAGGCAGTGAAAATAATCTGTATAATACTATAATGGTAGATACATGTCATACATTTCTCCCAACCCACTGAATGCAAAACACCAACAGTAAACCTCAATGTAAACTATGGGCTTTTGGTGACAATGATGTGGCAATATATGTTCATGGATTGTAATAAATTTATCACTTTTGTGTAGGAATTGGATAGTGGAGGAAGCTGTGCGTATATGGGTTAGGGAGTACATGGGACATCACTGTACCTTTCTACTCATATTTGTGTGGATGTAAAATTGCTGTAAAAATAAATTCCATCCATACATGTAAATTATATACATATTAAATTCAAGATTTATGTGTATATATAAGGAATGAGTCTGGTGTAGGACAATGTCTGAAGAAACCTAAGGGAAAAGCCGACTGGAATAGAATTTCTAGGTGATGAATAAAGAGGGTAGCAATGGGTGCACGTGCAAACACACACACACACACACACACACACACACACACATATATGTATTTGGATTAAATTAATATACTATAGAGATTGCACATTCATCTCTCTCATTTGACGTATAATTTTTATACATAACTAGTTACTTCTATTTTATTTTAAAGAAAGCTTATTTAAATATCTCAAGGAAAGATATACACTAAGTTAAGGGTTGAAAATTGAAGCCATATTCTAAAAATCACATTTCATCCCTCATGGAATTAATTTACTGTGCCAAGGGTGACAGGAAACAGTGTATGAACAAGCAATATTAAACATTTAACATTCAATTTTAGCCAATTGCAACAGAAAAAAAAATTATCTTTTGATCCTCTATGCTTGATAGTACCAGACTATGCCCACAGCTACTCTCTCTTCAGTCCTTGCCCAGAAATTGTATTGTTACTTCTCCCTTTGGTTTCTCCAAACATTGTCCCCACACCAGTCTCATTCTTCGTACACACACAGAACTCCTGAAGACCAATGATCATCCATCATAAACAGCTAACTTTTATTGTGCTTTAATAGAAATATTTATGTTTTTGTGAGCCTCTCCTGAAAGAAATAATTAAAGAAAACTTTACAAGAAATTTTTTTCCTGTTCTGTTAATTTATCAATACCCCCAAGCAAGGAGGCAGCAAACAACATTTTATTGCCATCAATAAAAAGATATGCTTTTTACAGATACTTCTTTTCTGTATATTACCATCTCTTTTATAACATAAGAAATGAAAGGACCAATTTGACCATTGATTCCTGAGATCATCTTAGATCGGATGGATGTTAACAGATTAAAAATGGCTACACTTCTTGACATTTGTCTCACAGATAAATGACAGATAGATCCTTTGACTTGTCCAATGTGGTTGAAGTAACAAAATGCCAGTTCTTAGCATATTTTATAAAATGACTAGTAGGTTCTAATGTGGTCTCCAGGAACCCTGAATCCTTCTTTAAGAAATGCAAATACCTTTTTTAGAGATGTGTGGAGAGGCTATGGGACTACAGGAAATCGAAGAGAGGTCCAGAGGAGCCTAGACTTATAGCTGTCCATTCTCATACAGGTATATGAGTAAAGACATCTAAGACTCTCTAATTTAGACAACCAATCTGATGAATACCTTGATAAGCCACAGAAAATGCTACATTGAGGAGAGGAATCACCCTGTAAATCCCTAGTCTTGATTTTTGACTCATGAAATATAAGCTACAATAAAACTGTTGTTTTAAGTCACTAATTCTTGGTGATAATTTTTTTATCCAGCATAGATAATGGAAACAAACTTTGTACCTGGATATTTTTCATGTTTGCTTTTTTTTTTGAAGATCCTTTTTTTTTTTTTTTGAAGGTCTTTCCTACTATAAAAGTCTATGCTCCCATGTAAATGAGCCGATGGGGCAAAGGGCCAATATAGATTCTGCCAGATAAAAACTTATGACTATTCTGACTGTGGATTGAAGATCTTGGGAAATAACCACAAATACATAATATCTATTCACCGGTTTCTCTATGAAATAGACTAATGCAAAAAACAAAAAACAAGAAACAAAACAAAAAAAATCCTGCTACCCAATTTGCAGTGCCATAGTAGAATATTGCAGCTACAGGGATTAGAATTATCTCAAGGATTACTAATGATGTTTCTCCAAAGGTAGGGTTAATTCATTTTCCTGAAGACCTAATTATCATGAAACATAGCCACAGGTATATTTAGGGTTATATTTATCATTGCATGTTTATAACCATGGTACATGTTATACTACCAGGCATCTACCTCCTTTTATCGATCAAATTCACAAGTACACTGAATTGTTAGAATTTACTTGACATCAATGATTGTAGCTCAAATGAATAAGAGAAATTAATGATTGTAGCTCAAGTGTCATTTTAGCTATGTATTTTCCCATATACAAGAGGAAGTAAAATTAAAGTTGGGAAAATTAATTCAGATATTTATTATAAAAGAATATTTCCACTTTTAACACTGATAACTCTACTTTTTTAAAGACATATTCTCCCAAAGACTTTGGCGTTTAATTTGTAACTTACTTTCAATCTTTAAAAACTAGACTATGTCATTGTCTTATTTTAACAAACTTTCATCTCTCAAGTTTTTCTCAGTGGCTTTGATCTTTGCAATTCCTAAAGAGATTTGTCTTTTCATTATCAACAGAATACATTCATTTATCTACCTTAAAACATACTTCAACGTTCAGGAACAATTGAAATTAATCAAGTCTTCTACTGTTGTTATCTTCTTCTACTTCATTGGAAAAGCTCTCAATATTAAAACATTGTCACTCTTTTAATATAACTGTTGCCCAATTATCTAAGCAGATATTTTCTCTCCAGTGTTTCATAGTATCTTCAGTTTAATAAAGTTCTACCCCTATTGATTATTACATTGTGCTATCATTATCTTAAATTTCATACATAGAAAAATGAATCTGAATCTGATCTTATTCTTATTGATCACAAAGTTGTTGAATCACTTGTATTTACATATTTTAAAGAAATACACCTGTTTTTATTTTTATCATTTACTCACATACTTTTGAAACATAAGATGTTTTGTTTGTCTTAAAGTATTTGATTTCTCTATTTCGAATAAAGAATTCTAAAACCAAGAATTCATCACAATTTTTCAAATAGTCTTTGCCATGCAAATCAACACATTTGGCCTGTGGTATAAAACTGATAACTGTATAAAGTTTAATGGATATATTTTATGAGAAATTATGTTGGCTTACAATCAAAAAAGACTGGGAAAATTGTCATTATCTATATTTGTCAACTTGGGCAGGAAACTTAACCATTATAAATGTCAGTTTTTTTGAAAGTAAAATAAAATACTTTGATTTGCATAACTAGATGAACTTTTTAGTTTCTTCCAATTCTAAGTTTAGATGTCTATATATCATTCCTGCAATGTGGTTGTATTTTAAGCCAAAAATTCAGCAGTTATAAATGTTTGTTTTAGTCTTTATGCTTCCTCTTGCAACAAATCTAAAGGGACACAGTAAAAGAATAATCATTCTATTCATCAACCCTTAATTCAGCTTTTTAAATGTTTACATGCTTAATTTCATCAATCAGACATTTAGAATGAAATGAAAGCCAACCCTCAGGAAATTTTACTTCCCAGGTGGTGTTAGAATGAAATGTGCTGGATGTAATATAAATTACTAATTTAAGAGCTATTGAAAGGAACAATGTCTTTTTTGGATAATATTAAACCAACTTCTTTCAGATGAACTTTATTTAGTATATATAATTTTAACAATAATTTCTTATATAAAATAAATATAAAGATTAATAAACATTCAGAATTATAATCTATATGAAAATCATTAAAAGCAGAAGGAAACCATTTTATATTATGCAAGTATAATAAGCTTGCATAAGTGCAGGGAAGTTACTATGTTCTTGGGATTTTGTTGTAATCTTTTTTAGCAAAAAAAAAAAAAAGAGAAACTTTCAATATAATCAATAAGTTATCTAAACAAGAGTCAGATTTTGTTTTGAGAATAACAGCAAAAATAAATAGCTGTCTATTTTACTCAAGAGCAGAACACTATGCATTTTATTTCATTTCATTTGTGAAAAAGTGAAAAAAACATTATATTTTTACCATAAAGCTTCTCTGGATTTATTCAACTTTTATTACTTAAACTTAACAACCAAAACTAGTTGAAAATGAGAATTAATTACATAAAATACATCATATCATTGAAAACATTATATCATTGAGGTCTTCTAAAAAAAAAACTTATACTAAAGATAAATATAATACTAATCTTATACTACATACTAATTTTATACTAAAGAGTACTCAAGTTGTACCTCCTACATGAAAAAGGAAATCTCACTTTTTCACGTTTCCTTTTTTTCGTGTGATTCATTGACTAACTTTAACATATACTATCTAGATTCCATGAATGAATATTCAAGAACATCTCTCAAAAAATGACTTTTCTCAATATTGGATTTATGATCATTTTTATAGAAGGGTGGATGATATGAAATAGTAGATTAATTTCAATTCTTCAGTGCTCAGAGAATAGTTCAGCTGATTTATATATTAGCTAGTGATTTTTAAGTGAGGCACTGAATCTGAATTTGTTTTTGCTCACAGATAATTTTGTTTATGTTAAATAAGTATCTACTATAAATATTTAGAATGCATTTTACTTTACTAGTTCCAATGATATAGAATGTATTTCCACTTTCCGTTTATTTCTTTATAGCATAAAATGTATTGCTCCTTAACTGCATGTGTACATAACTAAATGTATACACATAATATATGCACTTAAACAAATGTATATGCAATACATATATATTTATACCTATAGAGAATAATCACGTACTTTTTCTGTACTCAATTTATTTTTCTAAGAAATGTTTTGATCAGATAATGGAGTTTATTGAGTTATTAAAATATGCTGTTATATGTTTAGGTCTAACAAATGAGATTAAAGTGTCAATAGAATAGTAAAAATAGTCATGTATAAGAGAAATTTAAAAATCGTTGGTATAAGTAATACTGTCATTGGACTTAAATATCATTATTTAAAAAAATTCAGATACAACAATTAGAAAAAGTATTTATTAAAATGTCTAATGTTAAATACATGGTCAAATATTGAAATAATTTTAAAATATTTTATTATCTCAAATAAGAAAGGACATTTGAAAGAGTGGAAGAAGGTATTTATTTTTCTAAGTATTGCAAAGAGGAGCAAGCATCGTTGGGGCTTGTCTAGATTTTAAGCAGATCAACACTGAATAGGCCCTTCATAATTCAGGTAATTACTGTGACAGCAAAAGTCTACTTGTGGAACTTTTTTTTTTTCAAGTAGAGAAGTTAGACTAGTTTAATTACAAGAATTCAGTTGGTTAGCAAAGATATCTAAATCTATATTTTCATATATAAGGCTGACTTATTCATTATACTTCTACAACTTTTTAATTGTAAAACATTTTAATGAACTATTTCCAAGAGCCCATTTTCTGTTTCTATGTTTCTTAAGTAAATAGTGTAACACATTTATTAAAGTAACAAAGTCACACATACCTGAGGAATTAAAAGAATATCTTCATTGTATTTGTTTATTTGTTTGTTTAATGACGGTAGATATAATTAGCCACTTTAATCTAAACAGGCCTGCCTCTAACATGGCCTGGGGCAAATATACCTGTACCTTCAAAGACCTTGTCTACACCTTGTACATCACAAATCAAGCTAATAATTTGATAAATAAAAGTTATTTATTTCTTACGTCAACAAGCGTACCTTAAAAATAACTTGAAAGTTAGGCTTGAATCTAGAATTCTTTAGCTGTTTGGAGCCCTACAACACAATATATCAGCACAGGAGAGTGGACCTCTGGCTGCTGGTCTATACAACACATTTTTTACAATTTCTGGTTTTAGTTGCAAACCTGCAGGGTGAAAGGCCTGAAACACATATATCTGACAACTTCCATCTCTATGTCTAGACTCTATCCACAGCTTCTGTCTTTTCCAGCAAAGTCATGTGGACCTTGCACAGAGCTGTAGGCACACAATGGAAACATAAACCACTCTCACTGAGACAGACTACCAAAAGTCAAGGCAGTACCAAATAGGCAGAGAATTCTGGAATTATATGAACTCAAAGCTGCCGTTCTAAGCAGGGTTGGGCCTGGTTAGTACATGATGGTTTTCTGTGGTGTGTTTGGCTGTAGTATTCGTTAAAGTCTGAGGAGATTTGGGCTTTAAAAATCAATCTGCCACAGAAACTGATTTACCCAAAATTTTGGTTCACAGCCTCATTGGATTACCTCTTGAAACAAATAAATTTAACCATGTGAATATGTTTGCAAACTGTTGAATTTGTATTGCTATCTCATGGCTAGAGTTCAAGGTAGAAGACATTGGATCTTTGTGTGTGTGTATACATGTTTAGATGTGTGTATATGTATATTGATTTATTACGTTATATGTTGTATCTACCAAATTGACCCACAAATGAAACAGCACTCATACATTAAGTAAATCAGTCTAAGCAATTTTTAAGTTTACACAACTTAAATCAATCTTTACTGAACATACTGTCTTTAAAAATATTGGTGAGATAAATATAGAAATGTCTTCAGAATTGTCAGCCTACATTTTTGTCTGGGTTTGTCTACATATTTGTCTCTGCTAGATATACTGAATTATCAGAGTTTAGCACAGAATATCATAAAACTATAAACCCAGCTGAAACAAAACGATCACTGTGTAAGTTTTGTTTGATAATTAAAACTAATTTAATGTTGTTGGCTTAATGAAAATTGTTGAATCTTATGAGTTATTGGCGGAAATACCCATGAAGTTAAATGTAAAGTTAACTTTAGTAAGTGGGCACCTGATATTCACAGTTTATAAAATAATTAACAAGAGAATGTTTACTAGTTTAGTTTAATATCTCAGTTATCATAAGTAGTGTAGTTAAACTGCTAAAAAAGAACAAAATGTTAATGGAATATATAAAATTTAAAATCTTAAAATTACTTTTGATGATCCTTGGATGTCTGAATCATTTCAAAAATTGTGGAATTGCTCATCTATAAAATGCTAATATTTTATAGACCAGGATTTCTTGCTTCCTAGGTTTTATCAAAATGTAATGTTATCAAGAATAAGTTGTAGTTAATATATAATTCCTTTTGTATAATGTGCCCCAAAATATGTATTCTTATTTTAAAAAAGAATATTTTTTTCTAATTCACTAGCTATCTACAGATTAATTCAAATTATGGTCTAAAAAATGTTATTTATAAAATTAGGAAGAAAGGGACCAGTCAGTAGGGGAGAAAGGCAGAGAAAGTTATGACATGAAACTGTACTACTGGTAAATAAGATTATAAAGAAAAAAAGAGTAATTTTGTATGATAAAGAATCTGGTATCACAAATGTTTGTCCTGAAGTTAGATGACTGGTTATTTAAAATAAAGAGAAAATTCAGGACAAAACAGAAAGCCCAAGCATGTTATAGATTGTCTGTGCTAAGCCACAGGCAGTTTTTATTTTTCTATTATTCGGTGTGTCTATCTTTATGCACATATAGAGAAAATAAAAAGTTGAAAAATTTTAGATAGTATTCTTTAAAACCTGACTGAAAATTGTAGTACCTGTCTAATTAACACTAATCATAAAGTAAGATAAAACAGGAAATATTGTAAAAAATACGCTGGCAGTTTGGCAATTTTTTTTTAATACAGTGAAGCAGGAAGCCAGATTTAACATGGAGCCAAATTTCACATAAATGCTTCTAATGCTTTGTTTCACACTCTATTTGCTATTCTGCATAGACAGTACTAGCACTAAAGTACTTACTGGTCAGATGCCTGAGGTGAATCTCTTATTTTCACAAAATGTGTAGCAGTGTTGCTGAACTTAAAGACATTGATTTATAAACAAGGAGCAAAATATCTATGATGAGCTTTATTAAGATTGTGGGTAACACAGTAGCCTCTAAGGTAAACTGGGTAGGAGAAATAATTGATGTTGATTTCCTGTTTACCTGTTTGTGCTTCTGATTTTTATATATACACATATACAAAATTACTGATTCTTTTTTTACTTTCTAATGGAAGGCTTATATTTGTTTCTATGAATGGTGATTTTGTCTCCTATGCATTTCCAATAATTTGTCATTTGCTCTGTTTATTTAAAATTCATAAGCTGTCTCTGTCAAGCCTTCAAAAATTGATAACCATACCAGCCATTTAAAATTGGATTGGTTTTGCTTACCCCTAATGATCTAGAAAGCTATAAGAACTTTGAGGTTTCTGGCCAAAAAATAAAATACTGATTTTTCTAACTTCTTAACAGAAGTAGTACATTATTTGTTTTCTAATTTGAAAAGCAAGTGAACATAGAAATGTTTAAATATAGTGTTCATTTCCAAGGTCAATAAATAATATGAATTGGTTTGAGACATTTTCCTTAGGTAATGAGGAAAAACTGTGATATGGGTACAAATTATTAACAATAGAAAAGATTAGCCTTGTTCTTAAGAAAATTATAATGACTGGGATTTCTCTCCAACTACTTTATCTGTGTTACCATTATTACAATTAAGTGGCATTTACTTGGATTAAGTAGTAATAAAAAAGTGAACCTTTGTAGTTCTTTTATCACTACTTGGCTTTCACACGTGTACTTGAAAACAAAATATGTACAAGTTTGCAGTGGCTTGATGATTCTCATGGTTAAAGTTACCTAACAAGTTGTTAGCATTGTATCTAGAAAGTAATATCAAAAATGTGTGACCATACTTAAAACAGCTGAAACGAAATTATTGTGAGTTCATTCTTAATTTGTTCTTGTTTTGTTGTATAGTATTTAGAATGAAAGATTATTTATCCTTAGACTGAATTTCTAGAACTGGTATTTGCATTTACCATTTTTGTTGTTGTTGCAAACAAAACTTAGTTGGTTTACTTTAATAAATTTGGTATAGTACTTACCATATTTTGTATCCTTTCTGTCATAGTTCTATCACTAGAATGCTAGCAATTAGACATATGCAAGGAGTAAATTAAACAAACTAAATTGTTTGAAGTGCTGAGTAGACACCAAATCACAATGTTTTAGTTTGTGACATGCCAGAGAGAATGATGGGATTTTTTGTCATATAAATATCCTATTAGCTAATCCTTGTGCTCTTTACTTTTTTGACCCTGGGCCTGAAAATAGAATTGATTCCTGCTAAGTTTTGAATATGGACATGAGTCAAAGCCTTGTCTTTAGACCTGGAAGAAGGTGAAAATAAAAATAAACTGCTTTTGTGAGACATGTGGCTAGAAATTAAAACTAATAAGTCCATCTAGGCCCAATGATTATCATGGAAGAGGTCAACATGTGAACATGTGAGATCTTAAGGGCTAATTCTGAAGTACATAATTAGCCTAAAGGTTTTTCTATCAATTAAACAATGTCAGTGGGGGACTAGAGAAAGTGTGTTTCAAAAGAAAATCATAGTATTAGATTAACGTTTGATTTCTAGGTGGCCACCTGGTCACCCATGATATGGAGCTTGCCATAACGCCGCTTCTCAGCATGAAGCAGCCAGAAGATCAACTATCATATTCCCTATAAGTAAGAAATTAATAAATAGAAAGTAGGAGACTGAAACTGACCCTGCTGCTCCAGAGAATTGATGTTTATGGGATTCTTTTGAATAAACATAGAAATTGACTCTCCTAGTCTTAAAACTTGAGAACGTTATGTTTGTCTTATCTGAGTTTCTTTCTCAGGAAATCAACCATCAGGCCTTCCAGACAGTATCAAGTGAAACTTACGCGATCACTCCATCTAGACAATGAGACACTAGATCTCTCATTCGTCATGATTGCTTAAGCGACCACCTTCTCTTCCTTACCCCTCCCTAATTTATTTACCTGCGTGTAGTTACATTGCTTCTCCTCTACATAAACACCCAATTTTATTTGGTCAGAAAAGTGGACTTAAGAATTATCTTCCATTTCCTCAACTGCAGCACCTAATTAAAGCCTTTCAAATTCTTTTAAATGCTAATTTATCTCAGTGACTGGCTTTCTGTGTGGTAACCAGCAGTAACTAGACCAAATCCCTTGTGTTTTGGTAACAGGATTATGACCTACCACTAAATGGCACATTATAAAATTTAATTATCTCCAGTGTATCATACATAATACCCATTACACAATAAAGAAAATTAACTACAACTTTCAGAGCCAAGAGGAGCCTAAGAAAGCATAATGACTAAACAGAAATTAGTGTCATAGATGGGATCCTGAAAGAGAAAGGGGGCGTTAGATAAAAATTAACAGAATCTATGGCTTTAGGAAATAATAGTGAATCAAAATTGGTTCATTAATTATGACAAACTTACCATACTAATATAAAACATTGGCAATTAAATGTACTTGGTGAGTTAATATAGAAAACTGTCTATATTTATATATCACAGTTACATATATAGATATATATTTATTACATTTACTCTATAGCTATAAACTACTATATAACAAAAATATACTATAAAATAATTACTAAATTTGAAAATACACAAGAAAATGTGACCCAAGTTCAAGAAACAGAGCTCCTAATAGCCAGATACTATTGTTAGAAGAGACAAATTTCAAGGTGATATAAATTGGTACAAATAATTAAAGAAAATATGTTCAAAAATTAAAAGTCAGTAATCTAAACAATAATAAATAAATCATTTATATAAATAAAATATATATAATTCAGTCAGTAATTTAAAACCATGTGTAATAGAGAAACAAACGGAAATTCAAATCTAAAAGTTATATTCATTAAAATGAGTAATTAACTGAATGGCTTTAAGATTAAACTGGAGATGACAGAATTAGAAAGAGAATTGGAGAATCATTGAACCCAAAGAAAGATTAATAAAAATATTTCAATCATAAAAATATTGTTTAAAAATGAATAAAAATGAACATATGCTCAGGTTTGTGTGATTATATTAAGCATTTAAATATGTGAGTGATTGGAATTCTAAGTGAGGAAGAAAGTGAGATAATGGAATGGAAAAATATTTGAGGAAATTATAGTAGAAATGTTTTTCTGAAATTTGATTCAAAATGGTAATACAGGTATACAAAGAGCTAAATAAATACAAAGATAAAAAAGAAAAAGATCACATTTAGGCACTTCATGATCAAACTGATGAAAATGAAAGTCAAGATGGCAACATTTAAAGCAATTGGAAGACAAAGCACAGGAGAAAAATTCCTGGAAAATTCCTTCCAATCAGAAGCAACCTGGACCAGAAGACAATGGAATAACATCATTAAGGGGCTGAAAGATAAAAACAAAATGTCAACACATAATCTTTAAACTATGTTAATAGATAATAAAAGATCATAAAATTCCCTCAGGTTTTTCTTATCTGATAATATTTTATTTTATCAGATAAGAGTATTATCAGATAAGAAAAACTATTACCGGATAAGCAAAACCTGAGGGAATTTTATCATCACCCAATATACAATCCAAGAAATGCTAAATGATATCCCTCAGAATGAAGAAATATCGATAAAGATGAAACACATGTTTATTTAAAAATTTATTTGGCCGGGCACGGTGGCTCACACCTGTGATCCCAGCATTTTGGGAGGTGGAGGTGGGTGGATCACCTGAGGTCAGGAGTTCAAGACCAGCCTGGCCAACATAGTGAAATCCTGTCTCTACTAAAAATATAAAAATTAGCTGTGCATGGTGGTGAGCACCTGCATTGCCACCTACTCGGGGGGCTGAGACAGGAGAACTGCTTGAACTCAGGAGGTGGAGGTTGCAGTGAGCAAAAATTGCACCATTGTACTCCAGCCTGGATGACAAGAGCAAAACTCTGTCTCAAAAAAAAAAGGAAAAATAAAATAAAATTTCATTAATTTTCTCAAAATGCAATTATCTGTGTAAAGTAATAGTAATATTATACATTAGAGTATATATACACATACATCGTATACATATATAAAATATAAAAGGTTATGTGTTGACATTTTTTTCTATCTTTCAGCACTTTAACAATGTTATTCCATTGTCTTCTGTTCTATATTGCCTCCATTTGGAAGTAATTTTTAAATTATTTTTCTCTTATATTTTTCCTGAGATTACTTTCAATGTTTTCTTCTTTTATTCTCAGCAGTCTGGCCATAAAGTGCCTATTATATATATATATAATAGGCAATATCTATCTATCTATCTATCTAATTATCTGTCTAACAATAGATAGATAATAGACAATATATACATATATGTATATGTGTTTGTATATACATGTATAATAGAAAAGGAAGGAAAAGACATCTCACAAAAGTAGAGGGATGGGCAATGAGAAATGGAATTATATTGTTTTTAGTTATAAGTTTTTAATGCAGGAAGTAGACAAGGTGATATGATGTGATGTGAAATATAGAAAATATAAGTTGTGAAGTAAGAGGGCAAGTTTGAAGTAGTATGTGAAAAGTGTCAAGAATAAAGTGAATTTGAAAATGTGAATTGATAACAACATTAACTCCAAATAGTCTCTGATAAGGTAAGAATGCATACTGAAAACCCGAGAACACCTCTGGACAAAACAATAAGAGGTAGCTGAGCTATGGTGCCAACAGAAGAAATCAAACTGAATGCTAAAAAGTATTTAATTAATGTAAAGTAAGTCAGGAAAGAAGTAACTTCTATACATTTGACTATATACTTTATATAAGAATAATAATTCAGTATTCAGGATGAAAGCAACACTGAATAATATGTTACCTAAAATGCATACTTCAAGTATAAAATCACAAAAAGGCTGAATGAAAAATGGAAATTATAAGTATAAATTATCTTCAGCCTTTATTTATCTAAAAGTATATTTATTTTCCTCTCATGTTTAATATTGCTCCAGGCTCCCACAAAGGTCATATCACAATATGTTTGGATGTTACTATCTATAAAAAAACTATTGTCAAGTATGTCTTTCAATAGACAAGCAGCAAATACTGTTTACATTCTGTGCCACTCTTTGCCTGAATCTGTTATTTATGCTTTCTTTTTTTATTCTTTTAAATGTGAGCAGTCTATAACATTTCTTGCATTGTAACAATGGCATTGGAGTGAACTAACACTGTTTACACATGTGCCTTAAATATATTCTCATGTGTTATACCAATATTTTTCAAACCAAGATTGCATTAAACTCAAGTAGGTTAGAAAAATAAATAGTTTTCTTTTAAAAATGTGGATGTGGATGCGTATAGGGCATAGACAAAAAACAAGAAATATGGGTTTTAAATGTTTCTTAGTTAACACTACTTCTAGAGCTATTTCTAAACCTGTATGTGAAAGTCACTATAATTTAATAATTAAATATCAAAATTTCAGTGATATTAGTATTATTGAAGTTATTTTATAAACAAACATGCTAAAGGATTGTGGCTTTTAACAGAATAAGTATGTAAGATCTATCCAGTAAGATACTATGGAGGGTATGTAATAAACAGAGTCTATAAGGTAAAAATGTGGCATATTGTATTATTTTTAGAAATCCACATATTCAGGCAGTGTAGAAAAATAGTATTTTTAAACTGTAACAAAATTACAACAAAACATGGGGCTTGATTTTCAGAAGAAGCCTTGAAATTCTTCAAAACATGGTTTTTCTTTCCTTTTAAAAGTGAAGCAGAGACCTTAGTGATTAGAATGAACCAGAAGGAAATTGTTCTCAGAAATTAGAAGTCTTTGTAGTTGTCGGATAGAATAAACACAATTCCTGATGGAGTGGCTAAGTGACGGCAGCCACCTTTTGTTCATTACATTGCTGGAGGATACCTAATGAATGACAATTGTTGCAATTCTGAACCCGCATTGTTATTAAGAAAAATGAAGAATGACTTATGAAGCTCTTAGCAGTAATGATGCTTGTCCCAGCAGATGAGCAAGAAAGCTAAGCAGCTGCAAACTACTCTGTTTGATGAGAAGGATTATGATTAAAGAAGGAACACATCAGGGCTTTTATAAACTCGATAGGGGGATTATTTGAACTGTAGAAAGTAATGGAGTGTTAGCCATTCTAATACCTCTACTACTTGATTTATTGAGACTTAGAGGTTTGGTAAAATTATTTTTCACACAGTCCATGTAAAGTTAAATGATATTCTGAATTGAATCTTACTTTTTGAATAAAAACATCTAAAATAATAAATGGTAAAAGAGACGTGATTTGCAAAATAGGAATGAAAATGAAGATCTGTTAAAACGTGACCATAACGTAGCTATGCCTGCATTATGCTATAATTCTCAAATTATAGTCTATTAATCAGTTAGATATCAAATATTGAGTAACAGAGATATGCATAAGAGTAATGACATTCTGATTCAGTCAGTGGAAGTAATTCTGAAGCCATTTTGTACACACTCCTAATTGTGTATTTACACACTACTAATTGTGTAAATACACGCTGGTAATTGTAGTAGAGCATTAGGCAAATAGAAGTAGTTCTTAATTTATTGAATCCCAACATGACTCAAATAACGCTTGTATTTATGGCACAATTATGCTAAAGAAAGATAATTTACATGAACTTTTAATAATGTTATAGAATGAAATAGGATTTCACATAACTTTTCTTTGTTTTAACAAAATTCACATAGGGAAAGGCATGATGGAGAAAAAGGTCTATTAGAAACATGGTTTCAACTCAGATTTTTCCACTTGCAAACTATGCTGTCATAAATGGGTGATTAACTCTCTCTAAGCTTTAGGTTCTTAACTCTAAACTATGATTCTTTTCTAAAATAGCTGGTATAATCCCAGGCACATAATTTCCAGTCAATAAATGAATGGTTTTATTATAAATGGGCTTCTAATCAATAATTTTATTATTGTGGTTTATTGCTAATACAAAATTTGAAAAGTAATGTTTATCACTGGGTAGAATTAAAGGACTAGATAATTAAATCCATTTTCTTGAATAGAAAACATGAGTCTGCTTAAAATGTTCTAGGAAACTTCAGAAACTGCAGGAAAATTAGAATTGTGTGTGCAGATTTGATTCATTCTTACATCCTTTGTCTTACATAGGCTGCCTGAAAATAACCCTGACCTGCTTTGCGATATGTCACGATATATTGTTGTATGCAAAATAAATGATACATAAAATATAAATGGCATTAGGTATTTGGGACTATATCAATGAGAAAAATAATTATTTAAATCTTTAAAATTAACATGATGTTTTTATTACATGTCCTTTTTGAAAACTTGTCATTTCATGATTACCGTGAAGATGAAGAAGTCACTTATACTGAATTTCATTTAAATTTTTAATTTTGTTGGTTTATTAGGGTATTCTTAATAGTTTAATGGTAAAATATTTTCTCATTATAATACACAGATATGATCATTATATATTTAGAAAGCAACTATAGTTTTGTTCTCTCTATATGTGGTGAGATTAAATTCACTGGAAACTCCCTTGTTTAAAAGATGCCTAAATATTACTATTGCATATGTCTGCTTTTATGTTCATTCAAAATAGTTACTGAAAATTATTTATGTTTATTACTTTATAAAACATATTTTTTTTTCAAGAAAGACTACTAGACATTATATAATAATGAACACCAAATGTGGTGATGATGATTGGCAAAAAATAGAGAAATTGTTATTAAAGTGTTTTTTTTTAACTTTACTATTTCATCTTGAATAATTGACTCTGTAATCTTATTTATTTTTTATATTTCAAATTTGATTTTTTTACACATATTGCAATTCATTATTCCTTGGTACTATATAGAAAAAGAAAACATTTCTTTGCTGTGTCAGAGGTACATGTTTAGCTCCCAAAGAATTATCTGAATATGTTGCTAGCATTTATGCAAAGCGTTTGTCACACGGCTTAAATTAGAATGTATCTGAACAAACCCTTACCCACTGATATTTTACACATCACTGCTAGCCTGTATTCCATCTACACTAGTATTTTGTACTTCAATGTGCAGTGAGTATAAGGAACAAAGTTATCATTAATGAGCAAACCTAAACAACTATCATCATAAAGAATAAAAATTTGTTTTGTTTTGTTTCATTAAGGAAGGAAAATAATGGCTAATAATTACTACTGCCCAACTTTACCTGCTCATGAAGTTCCTAGAGCAATTTTGGCCTTCTGCAATTCTCCCTGGCCTACAGACAAAGCAATCAGTGTGAGAAAATACACATTGTTCTCCCGATTTCACCACTGGGTTTTAAATGAGCTTCAAAAAACCTTTCGTTCAATGTGATTTTTATGCCACTGGATTGAATTTTTTAAAAAATTATATTGATGGATGTCAAGTATTATGTTGAATATCTAGTCATAAATTTGTTCGTTTTTATTTGTATATAAAATGACTTTATTAATGTAAACATTAATTTAAAAATTTTTGAAAGTGGAAGCTATACTTAAGGAAGACTTCTAACAAAGTCTTTGTAAACAAAATGGAGTTCAAGAAAAAAATGGACATGGAACCAGACCCTCTTTATACTGTGATATATAAATTGTGATCAGTGCTGTCTTAATCTTTTTAATCCATTGCTAGATGCAGTTCATGTTTTATTCATTTTTGTTCTCTGAAACTTTAAGAATATCATGGAAGACTGATTATCGTTTTCATTTTCTAATTTTGAAACAACCAGAAATGGACATCCTCATATAAATGATTCTAATATAATTACTCTGCCTTCAATAAACACTGAACTGAAATTGACTTCACCATTACCTGCAACAGCTAAGAACTTTCATACTACATTGGTTTTATAACTTGTCTAAAAATTCTAAATCTTTACAATTAAGCTGACATAAGTGAAAGTATGAATTTTTCTTTAAGACAATATGAATGAATTTCATTTGCTTCTTAGGAAATAAGACAAGAAATTTTACATTATAGTTTCTAAAACTTACTAAAACTATTCAGATTTCTGAATAAATATGTATATACAACATATATATGTGAGATTAAAATTACTTGGAATGTGAACACTCCATATGATGATGTTACCAAGATTTGTGGGAAAACAACTATTTATATTATATTTTATCTTACATCCTCTGTTACAGTTATGTTAAATTTTACAAAGGATTGTAGTATTGTAGCTAATTATCTTTTACAGTTAATTCTCTTTTTATGTTCTATCTAATTTTCTTTCAATAGGGTGAGATAAACAAAGGTAATTTGGAAAATATTTTTCCATTTACCTTATTTCTAAAGGCTTTTCTGTGTTTCTTGTCAATATGATATTCCTTAAGCCTGCTGAGAATTTTTTTTAAAGAATCTAATATGTCAAATCCAATTTAGGGCAACACTTGCCAACCTAAGTACTTATACGGTTTCAAAGATAGTAAAGTGTTCATCAAAGTGATAACAAGAGATATGGTGGCCGTTTATAATCCCCTTCAGGTGTATTTGTTGAACTTAGTGACTTGAAACAGGTCCACATCTCAATTCCTGACAGCTGGGGCTTTTGAGAAGCTTTTCTGAAATGTCAAATGCAAGAACGCTATGGTTTTGAAATTCATTTGTGTTTTCTCTAAGGAATAACCTCGCATTCTAAATCAAGATAAAAACACTGGAGTTTCAATGAATTTCTCCAATAGAAACGTTAAAAATCTTGAATAGAATTGTATTCCCAAACACGAAACTGCTGATTGCTGAAAAATAGTCCGTTAAGCATTGTAGAAAATAAAGATCCAAAACACATTTAAAATAGTTGTAATTTTGCTCAAATTTTCAAAATGCTTCAAGGGTTCACTTAAATAGTATCAATATGGATGGGCTTATTTGATTTTCAAGAAATAATTTCTGAATATACTAGAGGCAGTTGACATGGTGGATCAGGATTGGCAAGAATCTGACTCTTACCAATATGATAAATCACACCTTAATCTCTCCAAACAGAAGCCCCATTTTCATTCAGCTAGTTCCAATTAAATGACATTTCTTATTTGTGCAGCATGTCTAAGAAGGCTTAGATACCTTTCTCTGTACAAGGCCACTTATCATTTAGAAACAGAATTGGGATGCTTTGATACACCCAGGCAGGATTAGTCTTTGTACTATTTACATGTAGATAGACATGATCACTTATTTTACACCCAGGCAGGATTAGTCTTTGTACTATGTACATGTAGATAGACATGATCATTTATTCTATGATAAAGGGCTGACAGGACAAAGCTTCCTTTGCTAAGCAACTTGCACAGTCTTTAAGGGATAAATGCATGTTAACATTTACAATGAAAGAAAAACAGTAGCTTCAATGTCTCTCAAAATGAAAAAAAGGGGTTCATAAAAGCAATAACTGATAAAAATTATTAAACTCTGTGGTTGTATAATAACGTAATATTTTACATATATGCCTATTAAAATGTTTAACTAAATTTTGACATGATGGATTTCTTCCAAAAATACGGGAAACCTTTTGTATACATTTTATTTATAATTGGCTCTACACAATGCCAAAATAGCTGCTCAAAGAAATCTAACCAAAAATGATACAAAATGAACACATAAATTAAATTACTTATTTTGGTTATAATTAGTGATTCAATCAACAGGATACTTTCATTCAAAGTTTGGACAAAAATGTATCAGAAATACACACAGTTTTTGTTATATAAATAGCAAATAAAATCAAATGAAAATTTTAACCAAAGTCTACCATTTAAATGATGATTAGTTTCAATTGGCTTAACTTATAATTCTAACTTGTTCATGACACACATTCCTTGCCCATAATTAAAAATAGATTTAAAAAGCAATTTATATGTACACTTATGATATACTATAGCCTTCTATATAAGTAGGTCAAAGGGATTAACTTCAAGTTTTGAGTAGAAAACCACAAGCATAAAGTGGGAATTTTGTGATGTCCACACAAGAGACACCATGTGAGGTCCCATTACTAGCTATATCATCACCAGGTAATATCAAGTCCTCCTGTGACCTTAAATATTAGCCACCATCAAAAATTTTCATGTGAGATATTTTATGTAAGATATAAGGGTTATGAGAAGGAAGGTTAGAAAATAAGCAGTTATTAAACACAAAATATGACTGCTACAATATCCACTTCTGTAGCTGAACTTGAAGTCTGATTTGAACATTATAGCTGCATTCTAAAGACATCTACTCCATGCTTGCTTTAAGTTTTCTGCTAGTAACACAGTTTAACAGGGTTCTGTGTGCCATCACATGAACTTTATTCTTGTGGGATCCAGTCCTTTGTGGACTTGTCATTAATTGGTTGGTATGATATTTTCATTGAGCAATAATATTGTAAAGGAGAGTATTAAGAGGTATCTCATTAAGTCACCTGGCTTCCAAAGATAGTCTGCCTTGTCCCCACTATACAACAGAAACCAATTTTTTTCCTCATTATTAAAATCAATTACTGAGAAAGTCTTAGTAGTCTTTGTTACTAGAAAAGTCAGTTACTTACTAGAGGCCAGTCTCAATTCCCCCTCATGTGAACTCATGTCTTTCTTGTGGATGCATTCATCCTTTAGTCACTTGGTTCTTCCATTCCTTCCCAGTCACAGGAGGTAAAACATGTTTACTGTGTTATGAAGGTCATAGTGAAAGGAGCTTTTCCATGGTCCTCAGAGCCATGCCTTCTGTCTCCGGGAAATAGGGTGTTACATATTGGCCACTGGTTTAAAATATACACCATGTGATGTAGATTGCTCCATTTATAGAATTTTATCTTCCAGTGGGTAGCATAATTTAGCCTTCAACAGGACATTCTATTTTTCTATCATATCACTGATTTTGGTTAATGGGAAACATATTAAGATTGTAAATTTAATGGTCATGTTGCATTTCTTTTTAAAAACAGCTTTACTGAGATATGACCTCTGTACAATAAACTTTCTGTTTAGGCTGTACATTTTGATAAGTTTAATATATGTACACACCTATGAAATCATCACCACAATTAAGATAGGGAATATATTCAATTGCCATAATATTTCCTTGAACCTTATTGTAATCTCTTCCTTAGGCGCATTCCTATTGGCAACCACTAATCTACTTTTAAATATATTTTGTCTGGTTTTCTTTTGTTTTGCTTTTAGATGGAGTCTCGCTCTTGTCACCCAGCCTGGAGTGTAATGATACGATCTTGGCTCACTGCAACCTTCGCCTCCCAGGTTCAAGCAATTCTCCTGCACACCCTCTCAAATAGCTGGGATTATAGGTGCCTGCCATCACAGCCAGCTATTTTTGTATTTTTAGTGGAGACAGAGTTTCACCATGTTGGCCAGGCTGGTCTCGAACTCCTGACCTCTGGTGATCCACCCACCCTGGCCTCCCTAAGTGCTGGGATTACAGGCATGAACCACCGAGCCCAGCCTATTTTGTCTGTTTTATGTTTATTTCAGGATGGAAGATAAATCTGGTCTCTGTTGTTCTATATGGGTCAGAAATGGAAATTATGCATTTCTTAAGCTGCAAAATGTATGTCCTGAGTAGAAACAACATTGAGGACAACATGGCAACGGATAAGGTTTGCTACAACTCCATAACTAGCAATGCTGGCAGAGGTGCTGTAGTCTGGGAAGGAAAATGTATATCCAGAGTATGTTTCCATTCCTATGAGAAAAGCAACACTATTCATTTCAAAATAGAAAAGACGTCATCAAGCTACCACTATACATAAAGTTGGTCACTCCATCTTAATGATGCCATGTCAGGGTAATAGCATTGACCTGTAATGCTTACAGATTTTATACTAAGCAAAATTATGCCGATAAATCCTGTAGAGAAGTCTACGTAGTTGAGCTCATGATCTTTCACCATAGTTGCCTCTTGGTAGGTATATACATTGACCATAAATAGCTCTACATGTGCCCACTCAAAGAGTAACACAAACATACTTATTTTCTCATAGATGTCTTTGCTACATTATGTTTTTTAATTTTTTTTTTCAAATTCTACTCAAGCTAGCCAACTTAATGGTTACTATCCAGGATGCCTACCTGTATACATCCATATTTCCAGTCATCTATACTTCCACACCAAGTGGACAGGAAATTTCACTTAAGTATCTGCTTATTGGAAGGATTTCCTGTCACTAAAGTCATTCACGGCAATCTGAGTCATGTCATAGTGCAGCAGCCACACACGTTCAGCTGTATGTTGAAAATAAATTACATCCAACTGTAAACAAGCACAGGCCATAGGCAATTCCCCATGAGACTCTGGGTATGAATTGAGAGAGAGAAAGGTAGCAAAGCAGTTATAACAGTACATGGGGGTCTGAACCACCTTCTTATACAATTGACCTGTACTCTCAGGACCTACGTTTTCAAAGTCATGTTTAAAGTAGAATGCAAATTATATGTATATTCAATCTTAAATTTGAGTACAACTACATACATGTAATTTTACAGGTTGATTTATCTTATACACTAGGCTTATGAGGATTGATTAGAGATTCATAGTCACTTGGTGTGCCCTAGTCAGGAGCTTAGCTTTTACCAGGGCTCATGTTCAATCAGAAACTTGGCATTCTTCCAAAACACTACAATCCATGCTGTGATTCTCTAAATGGGGCTCACCCAAGACTCTATACAGAATTTATCAGTGCCACTGACACTTCTAATACTATTTGATTTGATGGATCACAAAGCAAGACAGCTTGCACCACAGCTTGAACCTGATGCAGAGAGGTCTTTTGCTCCAAGACCCACTCAACATTGGCAGCCTTATGGGTTACCTGATAAATGGGTTAAGCAGCATAGCCAATTGTAATATATGTTTCCTCCAAAATCCAAGGAGACAAACCAAGACTTTTGCATTTTTCAAAATTGTGGATGGTGCAGGAAGTCTCTTACTTAAAAAGGATACCCATTGACCCTTGGAATTCAGATGACTGAGATAATCAACTCACTTCTCAATTTTACTGTGACAAAGAGAAAGGTAATTGACATAGCTCTGTGGCAGGACATCAAGCACGATCTTAGCCTTACATAAACTGTTATTCTTTACTAACTTATAGAAATAAAATAAGTTGCATAATAGATGACAAGATTTTCATTCCTTCAATAAAGACAACACTTCTGGGGCAGGTGCCATGATTAGCATCACCACCTATGAATGGGATAATGGTAATTTTCTATAATTCATCCGGATTTAGCAAGAATTAAAAGATTTAAATGGAGATAAGACAGTGAATATCAGCTGTGAATCTCTCAAGTCTTTCATAGTAACAGTAATCTCTACATTTCACTCCAGGATGCAATACTACTATGCCTCAGTCTCTTTGTAGAGTGTGGACATTTCCAGAAGCTTCTAACTAGTCCTATCTGTGTGCTATGACTCCTGTCAGTGATATCATTCCATAGGTTAGGCACCAGTGTGCAAATTCTTCCAGTTGCTAAGTGTATCTATCCTGGCTACATATTTTGAGATGGAAGAAACAACTATAGAATGATTCGGTACTCACATTGGACCCACTGTGAGAAGAAACTTGGGCTAAGACTTCATTTACAACTACTATGACTGGTGGACCACTATCTGAAGATCAACAAAAGCTCAAAGTAAGTATATAATATCCTCAATTTTTGTTACTTAGAATCTAAATCATCAGTCCTCAATATTTTTGGCATAAATGATTGATTCATGGAAGATAATTTTTCCACGGACCATATCATTAGGCATTAGTTTCTCATAAGGAGTATGCACAACCTAGGTCCCTTGCGCGTGCAATTAACCATAGGGTTTGCGCTTCTAATGCCATTGAGACTCTAATGCCATTGGTGAGCTGACAAGGCAGAGCTCAGAGGGTAATGCTCTCTTGTAGCATACCTCCTGCTATGTGACCCGGTTCCCAGCATGCCATAGATGGTTCTGGACCCATGTCCTGGGGGCTTAGGACCCTTGATATAAATTATTATTATTATATTACTTATATTATTCTGCAGAAAACAGCCACCTAGTAAATGACTGCAAGTCATAGGCTATGGATAATAGTCTCAGGATAGTATGTGACCTCAATTCTGGGCTCTTCCTGAAAGATAATCGGATACCTTGCCTCTTTCTCAGTGGAAGTAATCCAAGGACTGTTTCCAAAGGTTGTTTGCTGTATTAGTTTCCCAGGCCATAAAAATGTACCGCCATGGGATGGTATAAAAGAATGAGAATTTATTGTCTCACAGTTCTGGAGTCTTGATGTCAAAATCAAGACATCAGTAGAGGTGATTCTTTGTTGATACTCTATTGGAGAATCAATCCATGACTCTCTCCTGGCTTGTAATGGTTCTCGAAATCCATAATATTCATTGACTTGTCACTGCTTTACTCCTATATCTGTCTCCATTCTGGCTTGGTATTTTCCCCTGTCTGTTTCTCCTCTGTATCTCTGCGTGTCTTCAAATTTCTTTCTTCTTATAAGCACAACAGTCATTTGAAAAAGAGTCCACCTTTGTCTGATTATGATCTCATCTTAATTTGATAACATTGACAAAAAAAAGATTTTAAAAATAACATCACATGTATAGGTCCTTGGGATTAGGACTGACAGCATAGATTTTTGAGGCATAACAATTCAACCTGAAAGAGGTATATTGGCACTGCAAGAGATAAGGTAGTAACCTTGAACTTAGTAGAGCAGAAAGCAGAGTGACAAAGGTGAAATGTATCAGGAGGCACAAACGGGAGATGTGAAATACACATGCCAATTGTATAGAAAGATTGAGAGTTTCTGAGAAAAAAACTGTGAGCAGTCGAATAGTCTGATCAATGAAATCGATTTTCTACAACATCAAGCTGTGCTTGCAGTGTTTGTCCATTATGATATGGTATATAATTTGAAATAAAATCTCATATAACTGCTGAACTTGTATTTTTCCAAATATGAAATTCTATTTTAATATCCTATTTTTTGTCTTAATACTACATTGCAGCAATCATTTTGATAGTAGTTGTAGCTGTCTGTTATTTGTCGATTGCTGAAATTAATCAAAACCGAAAGACATACCCTGATAAAACTCAGTTTGGGTGTTTTTCAGCAAGTGAAGGATATTGAGATTTATTTGTCTAGTGATATGTCATCAATATACCTTATGACAAAATATTGTTTCTAGATGGCGTCCTTTCTGATGTGTCAATGTCAATGCAATACTGCCTTTCAATTACTTTTCCTGGTTGTATGTAGCAATTTCCTTTTCAAATTACATGTCAAGGAAAATGGCAGATGTGTACGCTTCATAGCCAAAGAGTACATAAAGATAGACATTTGATGTTTTTGTTGACTTGCATCAGTTTTAATTTTCTTGTGGTTAAAAAAAAATCCTTTTTTGCCTGACATTTGGAGAATTACGTATGTCCCAATCAATGTTGTGAGAGGAGATATTTATCAGGTGTATTCACACACCCCAATGCCCATAGTGATTAGCATGTGACCCAGTGGGACAACACATATAATTACAAAATTATTGGTTAAAGGATGGCCATGTATCACAAAACAAGTGCATTTTGTGTTTTCCATAATTTGGCATAACACTGGAGGCATCTTCTGAAACCTCAAGTCATGACAATGTGGAAAGCTTGGGATATCTGAAACGATGTTCCCTAGCTCACTCAAGATGAAAATAAATAAGCAGACAAACACACACATAAAAACAAATTAATTAATTTTATTCTTAGAGAAAAAATTACTCAGACATAAAATTTTAGAAATTCACACCTTTGTTAGAGTCATTATGTCTCAGTCATGCCAACAATTAACTCCTGCATTTAAAGGATACAAAGGATAATAAATTTCCCTTTGGGTTAAGGTTGTCTGAGGACTTTACCTAACTTACGCGTAACAATTTTTTGACTAAACAGTAGAAATAAATGAAAATAATAAGTGAATGCATCCAACTGTGTTATGCATAATATCAGATTTTACCTCAATATTTTTTCTTAAACCCTTAGCTCATTAAATTCAGGGCATATATGTAGCAAGAATTCTGGCAAATGGAGCAGAAGGAGAAATGGTAGCTTCATGCACAAAGAAGTATCTAGCTTTTTAACTAAATACATAACACCAGAACAAAAATTAAATACATGAATATGTATGCGTCTTTGTGTGTGTGTTTGTGTAAGATGAGTTTCTGAAATTATTTTTTCATTTCTTGATTGTCAAGATTAGTTATTGTCGAACCAAACATTTGATGTTTATTATAAAGTAAAGTTATTGCTTGCTCACCTGGTCATCTGGTCTAAATTAAACTTAAATTGCAAAGGCGTTTAAAAATATATGTCTCATTTTTATCTCCTAGCATATTTATATATCTAATATTTTTATCCACACTTTATAAAAGAAAGCTGACTCAGTAAGTTCATGTGAATTCCCCAAGGTCATTTTAATAAGTCACATGGAATTCTCATGTTCATGAACATTTGATCAAATGAACCCACAAATTTGTTTCTTTTTTTTAATCTTTCTTTTTTTATTATTATACTTTAAGTTCTAGGGTATATGTGCAGATCATGCAGGTTTGTTACATACATATATGTGTGCCATGGTGGTTTCCTGCATCCATCCCCCCATCAGCTACATTAGGTATTTCTCCTAACGTTTTTCCTCCCCACTCCCCACACCCCCTGATATCCTTCCCCTAGCCCTCCCACCCCCACTGTGTGATGTTCCCCTCCCCGTTTCCATGTGTTCTGAGTGTTCAACACTCACTTATGAGTGAGAACATGCTGTGTTTGATTTTCTGTTCTTGTGTCTGTTTGCTGAGAATGATAGTTTCCAGCTTCATCCATGTCCCTGCAAAGGACATGAACTCATCTTTTTTTATGGCTGCATAGTATTCCATAGTGCATATGTGCTGCATTTTCTTTATCCAGTCTATCATTGATGGGCATTTGGGTTGGTTCCAAGTCTTTGCTATTATGAACAGTGGCACATTAAACATAAGTGTGCATGTGTTTTTATAATAGAATGTTGTATACTTTTTTGGGTATATACCCAGTAATGGGATTATTGGGTCAAATGGCAATTCTATTTCTAGATCTTTGAGGAATCACCACACTATCTTCCACAATGTTTGATCTAATTTAAGTGTAAAAGTGTTCCTATTTCTCCACATCCTCTTCAGCATCTGTTGTGTCCTGATTTTCTATTGATCATCATTCTAACTGGCATGAGATAGTACCTCAATGTGGTTTCAATTTGCGTTTCTCTAATTACCAATGATGATGAGTTTTTTTCAAAAGTTTATTGGCTGCATAAATGTCTTCTTTTGAAAAATGTCTGATCATATGCTTTGCCCACTTTTTGATGGGGTTGTTTTTTCTTACAAATTTGTTTAAATTCTTTGTAGATTCTGGTTATTAGTCTTTTGTCAGATGGATAGATTGCAAAAATTTTTTCCCATGCTGTTGGTTGCCAGTTCACTCTAATGATAGTTCATCTTGCTGTGGAGAAGCTCTTAAGTTTAATTAAATCTCATTTGTCTATTTTGGCTTTCATTGCCATTGCTTTTGGTGTTAAGTTCTTGCCTAAGCCTATGTCCTGAATGGTATTGCCTAAGTTTTATTCTAGGGTTTTTATGGTTTTAGGTCATACATTTAAGTCTTTAATCCATCTGAAGTTAATTTTTGTATAAGATTTAAGAAAGGGGTCCAGTATAGGCTTTTTGCATATGGCTTGCCAGTTTTCCCAGCACCATTTAGTAAATAGGGAATCCTTTTTCCATTGCTTGTTTTTGTCAGATTTGTCAAAGATCAGATGATTGTAGATATGTGGTGTTACTTCTGAGGCATCTGGTCTGTTCCATTGGTCTATATCTCTCTTTTGGTACCAGTACCATGCTATTTTGATTACTGTAACCTTGTAGTATAGTTTAAAGTTAGGTAGTGTGATGCCTCCAGCTTTTTTTTTTTTTTTTTTCTTCTTCTTAGAATTGTCTTGTTTATGTAGGCTCTCTTTTGGTTCTATATGATGTTTAAGGTGGTTTTTTCCAATTCTGTGAAGAAAGTCAATGGTAGCTTGATGGGGATAGCATTGAATCTAAAATTACATTGGTCAGTGTGGCCATTTTCACGATATTGATTCTTCCTAACCATGAATATGGAATGTTTTTCCATCTGTTTGTGTTCTATCTTATTTCCTTGAGCAGTGGTTTGTAGTCTCCTTGAAAAGGTCCTTCACATATCTTGTTAGTTGTATTCCTAGATATTTTATTCTCTTTGTAGCAATTGTGGCTGGGAGTTCACTTATGATTTGGCTGTTTGTCAGTTATTGGTGTATAGGAATGCTTGTGACTTTTTCACACTGATTTTGTATCCTGAGATTTTGCTGAAGTTGCTCATCAGCTTAAGGAAATTTTGTGCTGAGAGGATGGGGTTCTTCTAAATACACAATAGTGTTGTCTGCAAATAGAGATAATTTGACTTCCTCTTTCCCTAATTGAATACACTTTATTTCTTTTTCTTGCCTGATTGTCCTGGCTAGAACTTCCAATACCATGTTGAATAGGAATGGTGAGAGAGGGCACCCTTGTCCAGTGCCAGTTTTCAAAGGGAATGCTTCCAGTTTTTTCCTATTCAGTATGCTATTGGCTGTGGGTTTGTCATAAATAGCTTTTATTATTTTGAGATATGTTTCATTGATATATGGGTTATTGAGGGTTTTTAGCATAAAAGCTGTTGAATTTTTTTGAAGGTCTTCTTTGCATCTATCGAGATAATCATAATCATGTGGTTTTTGTCTTTGGTTCCATTTATGTGATGGATTACGTTTACAGATTTGCAAATGTGGAACCAGCCTTGCATACTCGGGATTAGGCCTACTTGATCGTGGTGGATAAGCTTTTTGATTTGCTGTTGGGTTCAGTTTGCCAGAATTTTATTGAGGATTTTTGCATCAATGTTCATCATAGATATTGGCCTGGAATTTTCTTTTTTAATTGTGTCTCTGCCAGGTTTTGGTATCAGGATGATGTTGGTCTCATAAAATGAGTTTGGGAGAATTTTCTCTTTTTGTATTGTTTGGAATAGTTTCAGAAGGAATGGTACCAGTGCCTAATGGTACCTCTGGTAGAATTCAGCTATGAATCAGTATGGTCCTGGACTTTTTTTGGTTGGCAGGCTATTAATTGCTGCCTCAACTTGAGACTTTGTTATTTCTCTATTCAGGGGTTCAACTTCTTCCTGGTTTAGTCATGGGAGGGTGTAAGGATCCAGGAATTTATCCATTTCTTCTCGATTTACTGGTTTATTTCCCTAGAGATGTTTGTAATAATCACTGATGGTAGTTTGTATTTCTGTGGAATCAGTGGTAATATCCCCTTTATCATTTTTTATTGCGTCTATTTACATCTTCTCTCTTTTCTTTATTATTAGTCTAGTTAGCAGTCTATTTTGTTGATCTTTTCAAAAAACCAGCTCCTGGATTCATTGATTTTTTTGGATGGTTTTCTGTGTCTCTGTCTCCTTTAATTCTGCTATGATCTTAGTTATATTTTGTCATCTGCTAGCTTTTGAATTTGTTTGATGTTGCTCCTCTATTTCTTTTAATCACGACATTAGAGTGTCTATTTTAGATCTTTCCTCGCTTCTTCCGTGGGCATTTAGTGCTATAAATTTCCCTCTAGACACTGCTTTAAATGTGTCCCAGAGATTCTGGTACGTTGTATCTCCATTCTCATTGGTTTTGAAGAACATCTTTATTTCAGCCTTCATTTCGTTGTTTATCCAGTAGTCATTCAAGAGCAGGTTGTTCAGTTTCCACGTAGTTGTATGATTTTCAGTGAATTTTCTAATCCTGACTTCTAATTTGATTGCACTGTGGTCTGAGAGACTGTTTGTCATGATTTCCTTTCTTTTGCATTTGCTGACGAGTGATTTACTTCTAATTATGTGGTCAATTTTAGAGTAAGTGTGATGTGGTGCTGAGAAGAATGTATATTCTGTGGATTTGTGGTGGAGAGTTCTGTAGATGTCTATTAGGTCTGCTTAGTCCAGATCTGAGTTCAAGTCCTGTATATCCTTGTTAATTTTCTGTCAAGTTGATCTGACTAATATTGACAGTGGACTGTTAAAGTCTCCCACTATTATTGTGTGGGAGTCTAAATCTCTTTGTAGGTCATTAAGAGCTTTCTTTATGTATCCGGATGCTCCTGTATTGGATGCATATATATTTAGGATAGTTAGTTAGCTCCCATCTGCTCTGACAATATCCGTTTACCCAAATTCAAATACTCGAGTTTCAGTGTAATTTTTTTTTGGATGCTCCAGGCTTCCAGGGAAATCAATCTAGTGTCTTCTCAATGACTAGAAAATAAGGAGATTCAGTAGGTACTCCACTTAAAGTTTCTATTTTCAGGGACACTAACCTCAAGGACCTCCCTGTATTGCAAGAAGTTATGCTTGCTTCTGTAATAATATGAAATTAGTTTGGACTTTTATGTTATCTTCCCTCTAAGTATATTATCTAATGAGCTAAGTTCACGTATTTTGTTTTGAGAAATAGCGAAAAGTTTTATAAATCTGTACTACTAACCAACAACGGCCATTTGTTTATTTATTTGTTTGCTTATAGAGTTATTTATTTATTTATTTATTTATTTTGATATGGGGCTCACTCTCTCACGTAGGCTGGAGTGTAGTGGTGTGATCTTGGCTCACTGCAGCCTTGACCTGCTATTGTCAAGCATTCCTACTACTACCTTAACCTCTCAAAGTGTTGGGATTACAGATGTGAAACAGTTTTCCCAACCAACAGTCACCTTTTGACTGGTTGAAAAACAATTAGCAATAATTTAGGTCAAATTTTCTGCTATTCACATCACTCGGTGTTACATGATAAAAAAATACAATTACTATTATACTACTGAGAAATGGCCACTAATAAGTAAAATTTTAAAGCTGACTTTTAGTTAAAACTACCTTGAGAGAGTGAAAATACATGGAATGAAGCTCTGCATTAAATCTTGCATATAAATTGTGAGGCATTTCAAGAAATGCAATTTTCCCACGATCTCTCACTTTTTCTCTCACCATTTTTAAGACATTCATAATTGATTTTAAACTCTAGATTTTTATTTATATTTGGACAACTTCTAATGAATGCATGACATTTGTGAATAATTTTTTTAAAAATTCGCATTTACAGAGTAACTGCATTTTATCCATTAGAAATCCACTTACTGCTTACATGCAATTATTTATCATTTTGAGAATAAGCTGGGAAAGAGAAACTTTAAAGATCCTGATAGTGAAGACATGCTTATATTTTCTCATACATATAGCATTAGTTAAATAGGCAGAACTAGTATGTGTATATTCACAGTCAATGAAGTAAAAATGCTGGATTTTGAAATTTTTAAAATAGTATTTCACATGGGAAGCTGCTAATCTAGCTGTTAATGAAGTCATATTATGAAAATGAGTTATTATTTATATTTAAATATAATTTAAAAGTGTTAAATGTTTATTGACAAGTATGTAAATCTATTGTTAATTGCTTTCAGTGTCATGTCATGCAGAAGAATAAAAGCAATGAATTCTACCTATCTTAATAGTTTCCTAGAAAATAAAGATACTTAAGTTATTCCGAAACTCTCGTACATGAATTACATAAGCCAGTTATTTTAAATCTATTTTTTCTTTGCAGGGAAGTGTATAAGGTTTGTTTTATTAACATTATAAGATGTTACAACTGTCAGCATTACAGTGATATTGTGGGAGTTAATATTTGAAAGATACAAGTTATTTAAATAGAAATGTATTTTAATACAAAAAAGAAAGAAATGTGTTTTTAATTGTTGCTATCAAAATAGTCATTAATTCCTCATCTGTAGGATAAAACAGAGTATATTAGTTAAAATTATTTTGAGACTATTACCAAATTAAATAGAATAGTGCTATTCTATATTAAAAGTAGAGAAATGCTTTACATTTGATATATTCTAAAGATCTATATCCTAAACTCTTATTCATATATCACTTTTTACAAGTATTTACAAAAATTTATTTTAAAACTATTCAAAAATGTTTTGGCCCAAATAGAACTGATATTTCTGATGACTTCACAATTAATTCAGTGTTCTCATCAACTTTTCACGTAGTCCTTTGGATTCTTTCTCTATTCATTTTAATATGTTTACATTTTTACCAACATTGCATTGGAATAGAATGTTATCTGAATCCACAGTCTTGGGTTTGAGTTTTCCAGTTTTACAGCTTTCCGCTCTATGGCCATTGATCATTTTGAGATCACTACTGAAATAATCTGGAGTTTTTGGTCATGGACAGAGACTTCATGGGGTCTATTCTTAGTATTAAGAATAAAACAATAAGTAGGTTCTTTCATTTCTTTGATTTCTTACTGATATATTTTAACATGACTGCAGTCTCACCTGGGAATCTCTATATTCTTACCTGTTCTCTAATGAGATAAAGGGGAAAGTTTCTAACACTCACTGGCTTGGAAAAGGGTACATTTCACTAAGTATATAATTGGAAGTCAGTTTTTGCAATTTGGGGATTATCAAGTGGTAATTCTCTCTCTGTCCAATTTATATATCCTGTGTCATTCATCACTTCTGCTCCACCATTTAGCCTCCCTTCATATCCCTTTTCACCTTTTTCAAGTAGATTGCTTCAAAGCAGTCTATATTTCTCTAAATTACTTTTGCCACAATGGAAATCAAACTATATCACAAAGTATAGTCTGCAATATAAAACTTTTGGAAGTTAACAGATATTATGAATGTTAATAAAACATTAAGAAGTTTGTATTTTATTCAAAATCTCTTTCTTCTTAATTTGCTTTTTTTAAATGTTTTTGGATATTTCTTCTTAAATTCATTTATTAAAGTTGAATTTTATACAAAAAAAGAATAAAACAAAGATCAATATAAAACTGCTGTAAGTTTTGTGACAGAGTGCCTAGTAATACAACCAAAATATGGCACAAGCAAATTCTAAATTGGTGTGTCCATCTGAACAAGATCATCTCAAAGCACTATTCATTAAATAAATTGTGCATATCAGACTAGAGTAATAAATATAGCTGGTCACTGAGTTTTAGTCCCAAGTACATGGACTTAGCCATTTGTAAAGAAGAAACAGATAAGAATTCTGAGCAATGAAGACTAGATATTTAATCTTGCCCTAATTTCTATAACAACAACCCTTGTCATTATTTTACTGCAATTTTTCTAAGAACATCAAATATGATTATATATGGTTTAGTTTGCACTGCAGTATAACAAATCACTGCAAATGTAATGGCTTAAAATATTATCAATCTATTAATTCACAGTTCTGTGGCTCAAAAGTCAAACATCATGTGCCTGGTTCTGGGTTCAGTGGATGACGAAGCTGAAATTAAGTTCAAGTACTCATCCAGAACCTAGGGGGAAAATATGCCTACAGGTTCATTCAGTATCTTGGCACATTTCAGTTCCTGTGGCAGTAGGATGGAAGCCCTGATTCCCTGCTGGATATCACTTCTAGAAGCTGCTAACCTCCCTTGAGCTTTGACCCCCTCCATCTTCAAACTAGCAATAGCATGCAGAGACTCTCTTGTGATTAACATGAGTTCCTATGATTAGATCAGGCCAACAAGCATCTCCCTTTCTAAAAATCATTTGTTCTGGGTAACATAATCTAAACTCTTGAGTAAAAGCTATCATTTTCACAATATCAAAATTACATATGATATAGACATCAATATAGAAATGAGAAATCTTGGAGAATTATCTCATAATTCTGACAACTACAATGTATCTGAAATAATTTTGTAACTATTAGGGTCCTAAGTGATATGGAATAGTTATTACATATAAATCTATATCTATTGAATTAAACAATAATCAGTATTATATTCATCTTTGTTTTATTCTTAATGCTAATTATATATTTTTAGTACCATAACATATCATGATGCACTATATAATAGTTCTTGGAGGAAAAATCTTATCTGTGTTGCTTTGTGCTATATATTTATGTAAACTTTATTAGTAATTTATATATGTAGATATAACCTGAATATATATGTTAAATTCATAACCTGAATAGAATAGAGTTCCTTTAAGCTGCATCCTACGACATAAAATCTCTCCTTGACCAAGCTTTAATCAGATTTCTCTGAACTACTTCCTGGCTAGGCCTCAAGTTTTAGACTTCTGTGTCTGCTTTTGCATAACCCAGTTCTAGCCAAAATTCTGCTAAATTGGTTAAGCCAGAATATCTTACCCTTAATATCTATCAACTTTATGAACTACTGGGATTCCTCATCTATATTAATCCATTTCTCACACTGCTATAAAGAAATACCTGAGACTGGGCAATTTATAAACAAAAGAGGTTTAATTGACTCACAGTTCTACATGGCTAGGGATGCCTCAGGAATCTTACAATCATGACTGAACGTGAAGGAGAAGAAAACATCTTCTTCAGAAGGTGGCAGAAGACAGAGAAAGCATGCAAGGGAAACTGCCACTTTTAAACCATCAGATATCCTGAGAACTCCCTCATTATCAGGAGAACATCATGGAAGAAACCAACCCATTATCCCATCATCTCCCACAATGTCCCTCCTTCTATCTGTGGGGATTACAATTGAAGATGAGATTTGGGTGGGGACACAGAGCAAACCACATCCTTCCACCCTTGGCTCCTCCAAATTGTCATGTCCTTCTCACACTACAAAATCAACCATGCCTTTCCAACAGTCCCCTAAAGTCTTAATTTATACCAGCACTAACTTAAAAGTTTAAGTCCAAAGTCTAATCTGAGACAAGGGAAGTCCCTTCTACCTAAGAGCTTGTAAAATTAAAAACAAGTTAGTTACCTCCAAGATACAATGGGATTACAAGCATTGGGTAAATGTTCCCATTCTGAGCAGGAGAAATTGACCAAATCAAAGAGGTCAGGAGCCCCACGCAAGTCTGAAACCTAGTTGGGCAGTCATTAAATCTTAAAGCTCTCCAAGATAATCTCCTTTGACTTCATGTTTCACATCTAGGCACATTGATTCAAGGATGGGCTCCCAAGGTTTTGGCTAACTTCACTACTATGGCTGTTCAGGTTAAAGCACCTAAGGCTGAGTGCCTGTGGTATTTCCAGGAGCACAGTGCAACCTGTCAGCTACCATTCTGGAGTCTAGAGGACAGTGGCCCTTTTCTCACAGCTCCACTAGGCAATGCCTCACTGAAGACTGTGTGTGGGGGATCCAACGCCACACTTCCCCTCTGCATTGTCCTAGCAGATGTTCTCCATGGGGACTATGCCCCTTCCACAAACTTCTCACTGGGCATTCAGGCATTTCTATACATCCTCTGAAATCAAGACAGAGGCTCCCAAAGCTCAACACTTCTGTACGCCCACAGGCCCAATACCATGTGGAAGCCGCCAAGACTTGGATCTTGGCACCTTTGAATCCATGGCCTGAGCTTTAAGATGGCCCCTTTTAGCCAAGGCTGGAGCTGGAGTGGTGGGGATGCAGCATGCCATGTCCTGAGGCTGCACAGAGCAGTAGGGCCCTGGGTCAGGTCCAGGAAATCACTTACCACTTTTCTTTCCTAGGCCTCTGGGCCTGTGATGGCAGGGGCTGCTGCAAAGATATCTCAGACTCCCTGGAGATATTTT
This sequence comes from Alouatta palliata, assembly GCA_004027835.1. Classification (NCBI taxonomy): domain Eukaryota; kingdom Metazoa; phylum Chordata; class Mammalia; order Primates; family Atelidae; genus Alouatta; species Alouatta palliata. Next base: position 109,568 of record PVKV010001451.1, read on the forward strand.
CCCCATTGTGTTGAATATTAAAATTTGATTCCTCATTATTTATGCAAATTTCTGCAACAGGCTTGAATTTCTCCCCAGAAAATGAGTTTTTCTTTCTACCACATGGTCAGGCTACAAATTCTCTGAATTTTTATGCTCTGCTTCCCTTTTAAATGTAAGTTTCCATTTCAAATCCCCTCTTTGTGAATGCACATGACTGTAAGCTTTCAGAAAAAGCCAGGTCACATTTTGAATGCTTTGCTACTTAGAAATTCCTTCTGTCAAATATCCTAAATAATGTCTCTCAAGGTCGAAGTTCCATAAATGTCTATGGTGGGCACAAAACGTCTCTAATCTCCTCACTAAAGCACAGCAAGGGCGATCCTTCCTCCAGTTCCCAAGGAGTTCCTCATCTCCATCTGAGACCACCTCAGCCTGGACTTCATTGCCCATATTACTATCAGCATTTTGGTTAAAACCATTCAACAAGTCTCTAAGAAGTCCCAAATTTTCCCACATCTTTCTATCTTCTTCTGACATTTCCAAACTGTTCTGGGCTCTGCCCATTACCCAGTTCCAAAGTTGCTTCCACATATTTCGGTATCTTTGTAATAGTGCTCATTCTGCCTGTACCAATTTTCTATATTTCTCTGTTTTCACATTGCTATAAAGAGATACACAAGACTGGGTAATTTATGAGGGAAAGAGATTTTGTTGACTTACAGTTCCACATGGCTATCCATATCATTATCCTAAACCATTCCCCAGATAATAACTGCTCATCCTGGGCTACCTTTGGACAGACTCAAGTTAGTTCATTTAAACCAGAAATTCCCCTTACCCCTCATGTTTTCTCTTAGTGTTTTTAATCCACCAACTCTGACCCTTCTTTTTGGCTATAAACTCCCCCTTTGTTTTGATTTAACTTTAGCCCAATTTCTCTTCTCTAGTTCAAAACCTCCTTACCAGTGGAATAGTCTCTACACCTATCACAATAATTCCCCTACAAAAACTGTGACTTCCTATTCTTTAATAAATGTCATGAATATTTTTTAACACTCCTAATACTTTTTCCTTGCCCTCTAAAGCTCATTGAGGGTATTGTGACTTGTAGTAATGGTAGACCAGTTTATTCTAGACCACATTTCCCACTGAAAACCTATGCCTAATTAGGCAGTCTATTCAAATACAAAAAAAAAAAAACAAAAACTGTTTGAAGGCATCATAGCTTTAGCAAGGCAGGAAGAATGTGTGGGACAAGATCAGGAGGAAAACGGAGGCACAGGAAGTAAACACACCAGCTGGCCCCACTTTTCCTCATGAGGCATCTGGTAATTCTAGAATTCATGGGTGAGAAGCAGAGAAGTGAAAGGGATCATTAGATCAATTTACATGCTATACCAGGCAAAATGGTGGTTCAGGGAATTGCAAAGGAAGAGAGGCTCCAAATAAGACAGAAAGGTTTCACTTAAATTACCAAAAGTACATACTAGAACCAGCAACAACAGCCAAGTGACCAAACTACAAATTCTAATCATTATATTGCTGTCACCTTCCTGCAAAAAACTGAACTCTCTTCAGAGGAAGAGAACAACCTATACCCCTATTTAATTCTTATGATTCTTCATGTACTACATTTGTCACTCAACTAAAACAATAAAAATTATAAAATATAAAAGACACCCGGATGTCAAAGTAAGAGAAAAGAAAAGCAGACAAAATAAATCACTCACAATTATAGATACTGGAGTTACCATACACAAACATAAAAAGAGCTATAATTAACATATTAAATAAATTAAAAGTCTAAGAATATTTTTTTTAAAACTCAAGAGAAAGTGAACTTACAAAACAATGTATCAATGGAGCAGTTAAAGAGAAAAGTAGATCTGAAAAGAAATAAACATTTAACACTAAAGATAATAGATATAAAATACATAACATACCATAAAAGTCATATGAGAATCAGTGTATTGGTCTGTTTTCACACTGCCGATAAAGACATACCTGAAACTGGGAACAATAAGAGGTTTAACTGGACTTCCAGTTACACATGGCTGGGGAGGCCTGAGAATCATGACGGGAGGTGAAAGTCACTTCTTACATGGTGGTGCCTAGAGAAAAATGAGAAAGAAGCAAAAGCAGAAACCCCTGATAAACCCATAAGAGCTCATGAGATGTATTCAGTATCACAAGTATAGCATGGCCCCCATGATTCATTTACCTCCACATGGAGGTCCCTCCCACAACACATGGGAATTCTGGGAGATACAATTAGAGTTGAGATTTGGGTGGGAAAACAGCCAACCTATATCATTTCGGCCTGCCCCCCTCCAAATCTCACATCATTACATTTCAAACCAATTATGCCTTCCCAACAGTCCCCCAAAGTCTTAACTTATTTCAGCATTAACCCAAAAGTCCACAGTCCAAAGTCTCACCTGAGACAAGGCAAGACCCCTCTGCCTATGACCCTGTAAAATCAAAACCAAGTTAGTTACTTCCTAGATACAATGGGGGTACAGGAATTGGGTAAATACAGCCATTCCAAATGGGAGAAATTGGCCGAAACAACAGGGTTACAGGACCCATGTAAGTCCAAAATCCAGCAGGGCTGTCAAATTTGAAAGCTCTATAATGATCTCATTTGACTCCAGGTCTCACATCCAGGTCATGCTGATGCAAGAACTGAGTTCTCATAGTCTTGGACAGCTCCACCCATGGTTTTACAGGATACATACAGCATTTCTCCTGGTTGCCTTCAAGGGCTAGTATTGAGTGTCTGTCGCTTTTCCAGCCACCTGGTGCAAGCTGTCTGTGAATCTACCATTCTGGAGTTTGGAAGATGGTGACCCTCTTCTCACAGCTCCACTAGGCAGTGTCCCATTAGGGACTCTATGTCGAGGCTCTGACCCCACATTTTGCTTCCACACTGCCCTAGCAGAAGTTCTCCATGAGGGCCCTGACCCTGCAGCAAACTTTTGCCTGGGCATCCAAGTGTTTCCATACATCTTCTGAAATCAAAGTGGAGGTTCCCAAACCTGACTTCTTGACTTCTGTGCACCTGCAGGCTCAACACCACTTGGAAGCTGCCAAGGCTTGGGACTTGCACCCTCTAAAGCCACAGCCTGAGCTCTATGTTGGCCCTCTTCAGCCATGGCTGGAGCAGCTGTGATGCAGGTGACCAAGTCCCTAAGCTGCCCACAGCATGGGGACCCTCGGTGCAGCCCATGAAACTACTTTTTCCTCCTGGGCCCCTGGGTTTGTGATGGAAGGGGCTGCCATGAATGTCTCTGACATGGCCTGGAGACATTTTCCATCTGGTGTTGGGGATTAACATTAGGCTTTTTGCTACTTATGCAAATTTCTGCAGCCAGCTTGAATTTCTCCTAAAAAAATGAGTTTTTCTTTTCTACTGCTGTCAGGCTGCAAATTTTCCGCACTTCTATGCTCTGCTTCCTTTTTAAAATGGAATGCTGTCAATGGCACCCAAGTCAAATTTTTAGTGCTTTGCTGCTGAGAAATTTATTCTGCCAGATACCCTAAATCATCTCTCTTAAGTTCAAAGTTCCACAAATCTCTAGTGTAGGGCCACAATGCCACCAGTCTCTTTGCTAAAACATAACAAGAGTCACCTTTGCTCTAGTTCCGAACAAGTTTCTCATCTCCTTCTGAGACCCCCTCAGTCTGGACTTTATTGCTCATGTCACCATCAACATTTTTGTCAAAGCCATTCATGAAGTCTCTAGGAGACTGTTCCAACCTCTGCCTGTTACCCAGTTCCAAAGTTGCTTCTACATATTCAGATATCTTTTCAGCAACACCCCACTCTATTGGCACCAATTTACTGTATTAGTCCGTTTTCACACTGCAGATAAAGACATACTCAAAACTGAGAACAAGAGGTTTAATTGGACTTGAAGTTCCACATGGCTGGAGGCACAGCATCATAGCAGGAGATGAAAGGAACTTCTTCCATGGTGGCAGCAAGAGAAAATTGAGGAAGAAGCAGAAGTGGAAATCCCTGATAAACCCATCAGCTCTCATGAGAGGGATTCACTATCATGAGAATAGCACAGGGAAGACTGGCCCCCATGATTCAATTACCTCTCCCTGGTTCTCTCCCACAACTTGTTGGAATTCTGGCGATACAATTCAAGTTGAGATTTGGGTGGGAATACAGCCAAACCCTGTCAATCATGTAAAAATCTTACATATATGTAAGTGGATTTCTAAAGGGGTAAGCTAAGAAATAATGTGAAATAAATGATATTCTAAAGGACAATAGCTTACTATTAAAGAAGATGGGGCCAGGCAGAGTGGCTTACACCTGTAATCCCTGCACTTTGGGAGGCCGATGCAGGTGGATCACAAGGTCAGGAGTTCAAGACCAGCCTGACCAATATGGTGAAATGCTGTCTTTACAAAAATTACAAAAATTAGCTGGGCATGGTGAGGCACGCCTGTAATCCCAGCTACTAGGGAGGATGAGGCAGAAGAATTGCTTGAACCCAGGAAACGGAGGTTGCAGTGAGCTGAGATTGTGCCACTGAACTCCAACCTTGTGACAGAGCAAGACTCTTTCTCAATAAAAAGAAAGAAAAGAAAATGCTCCATCACAAAACTAATTTGTACAATTTGTGCATATCCTAAACACGATGTGTAATAATTAAAACATAACTATATCTAGGCATATTGTAGTAAAACTCACTTGAAAATTACCAATACAAAATTGTAACAGAAATCTGAAGAAAAAATACATATTAAGATTGAAGGAACAAAATTTGTATCTACTCTCAACAAGACAAGGAATGAGCTATGTAAAAAAATAAAACATCCCTACCCTATATCATAGTAAAAATGTTTAAGTTTTTAATAATTTATTTATATTCTAAAATGTTTTAATAAATTCCTATTGCCTTTAATTTAAAACCAAGGTAGCTAAACTATGCACCATTCTCATTATACAAACAAATAGATAAGTTATATTTGGTTTGTTTAACCATAGTCAAGTATTCTATGATTTAAAGATTAAATTATTCTTTACACACTATCTTTCAAATTTACCTATGAATAAATTGTAGAAAATGCCATTACAGCTTCAAAAAATGTAAATTTATCTACCTTAAAAAATGACAACTGAAATAGTTTGAAAAATAGAAGAGTGAAGGAAACTTTTGAGAAGTTAATAAGGTTCCTCCAATATTGATTGATTGATTGATTGAGCTGGCGTTTGGCTCTGTCACCCAGACTGGAGTGCACTGGTGCAATGTTAGCTCACTCCAACCTCTACCTCCCCAGTTCAAGCAATTCTCCTGCTTCAGCTACCGAAGCAGCTCGGATTACATGTGCGTGTGGCTATGTCCAGCTAATTTTTGTATTTTTAGTAAAGACAGTGTTTTGCCATGCTGGCCAGGCTGTTCTCGAACTCCTCACCTCACACTATCCACCCACCTCAGCCTCCCAAAGGGCTGGAATTATAGGCATCAGCCACTGCACCTGGCCTAATTTTTATTTTATAAAATGTAGACTCAAGAGATGTGGTTTGTGCTTAACCAGGAAAACATTTATATTATGTATCATAATAATAAAACCTTAACAAAGTCGTCTACATTTCTTGTGTTTGCGTATGCTTATGTGTGTGTATATAGAGAAGTAAATTATCTTACAGTATTGAATATATTAATATTTTTGTTTGTATTTTTGTTTCTTTCCTGAAAATTGTACTAAATCACTGTAAATTTACATGCAGTTGACAGAGTAAAACAGAGATATTCAATATCACCTAGTTTGGTGGTACAATTTTTGCAATATTATGTATAATATAACAACAAAAATGTAGTTTTGTATTTATCCACAGTTTTGTTTTGTAGGATTTCAGTTACCTATGGTAAACTGTGGTCTGAAAATATTAAATGGAAAATTACAGAAATAAACAATTTAGAAGTTAAATTGAAGATCATCCTGGGTAGTGTGATGAAATCTTAGGCAGTCCCCTTCTGACTTGCCAGGGACATGAACCCTCCTTGGGTGTCCAGTGCATCCAAGCTGTCTACATTGCCTGCTAATTAGTCTAATTAGTCACTTAGGAGTGGCTCGGTTATCAGATGTGCTGTTTGTTATGGTATCTCAGTTCTTGATTTCAAGTCATTCTTATTTTAATTCATAATGGCCCCAAAATACAAGAATAGTGTCACTGGCAGTTTCCAGAATCTGCAAAGAACTAAAACAGATTTACAAGAAAATAACAAACAAGCCCATTGAAAAGTGGGCAAAAGATATGAACAGACACTTTACAAAAGAAGACATACATGAAGCCAACAAACATATGAAAAAATGTTCATCATCACTGGTCATTAGAGAAATGCAAATCAAAACTACATTGAGATACCATCTCATGCCAGTTAGAATGGCAATCATTAAAATATCTGGAGACAACAGATGCTGGAGAGGATGTGGAGAAATAGGAACGCTTTTACACTGTTGGTGGGAGTGTAAATTAGTTCAACCATTGTGGAAGACAGTGTGGCGATTCCTCAAGGACCTAGAAATAGAAATTCCATTTGACCCAGCAATCCCATTACTGAGTATATATCCAAAGGATTATTAATCGTTCTACTATGAGGACACATGCACACGAATGTTCACTGCAGCACAGTTTACAATAGCAAAGACCTGGAACCAACCCAAATGCCCATCGATGATAGACTGGACAGGGAAAATGTGGCACATATACACCATGGAATATTATGCAGCCATCAAAAACGATGAGTTCCTGTCCTTTATAGGGACATGGATGAACCTGGAAACCATCATTCTCAGCAAACTGACACAGGAACAGAAAATCAAACACCGCATGTTCTCACTCATAGGCGGGTGTTGAACAATGAGAACACATGGACACAGGGAGGGGAGCATCACACACTGGGGTCTGTCGGGGGAGGGGAAAGGGGAGGGACAGCAGGGGGTGGGGAGTTGGGGAGGGATAGCATGGGGAGAAATGCCAGATATAGGTGATGGGGAGGAAGGCACCACAACACACTGCCACGTATGTACTTATGCAACAATCTTGCATGTTCTTCACATGTACTCCGAAACCTAAAATTAAAAAAAAAATAAAAAAATAAAAAATCATAAAATGAAAAAAAAAAAAAGAAAGAAACCATAAAGTGCTCCCTCGAAATGAAAAGGAGAAAGTTCTCAACTTAATAAGGAAATTTCAAAAAAAAAAAAAAGGCTGGCATGGTGGCTCATGTCTGTAATCCCAGCACTTTGGGAGCCCGAGGCGGGTGGATCATGAGATCAGGAGATCGAGACTATCCTGGCCAACATGGCGAAACCCCGTCTCAACTAAAAAATACAAAAATTAGCTGGGCGTGGTGGTGCACACCTGTAGTCCCAGCTACTTGGGAGGCTGAGGCAGGAGAATTGCTTGAACCTGGGAGGCGGAGGTTGCAGTGAGCTGAGGTCATGCCACTGCACTCCAGCTTGGCACCTGGCAACAGAGCAAGACTCTGTCACTAAAAAAAAAAAAAAAAAAAAAAGAATTATATGCTGAGGTTCATAAGATCTACTCTTTTATGCATGAAACTGTGAACAAGGACAAAAGAAACTTATGCTAGTTTTGTTGTTGCACTTCAGACTGCAAGAATTAATGCCACAGTGTATGATGTGTGCTTAGTTAAGATGGAAAGGCATTAAATGTTTGGTGGAAGACATGAACAAAATGTGTTTTAATTAACAGAAATCAGGTTTGGTACTATCTGCGGTTTCAAGTATCTACCGGAGGTTTTAAAATATAACTCCCCAAAATGAGAGGGGACTATGCTTTGACATTATGCAGATTTTCCCAGGGGTGTGTGTGTGTGTGTGTGTGTGTGTGTGTGTGTGTGTCTGTTTGCCTGTGTGTGCATACTTGTATATTTTGTTCCGTAAAATGTTATCAAATGTATAAGTTCATGTATCTGTCACCAAAATCAAGATGGTGAACAACTCCACAAGCACAAGAGTCCTTATGTTGCCACTATATGATCGCACACATCCCTTTGGCACCTAGCCCCAATTATTAACCCCTGTCCAACATTAATTGGTCCTCAACTTCTAGTATTTGTCATTTCAAATATTATGTGTAAGTGGGATCATATTGTGTATAACATTGAGGCATTGTCTTTTTTCCCTCAGTTAATTTCATTCAAACTATTGCTTGCGTAAACAGTTCCTTCTTTCTTAATGCTAAAGGACAACAGAACTAAATTCTAGTTTTTATTATTTCAAATGACGTCGCTGTGAAAAATTGTGTATAGGTTTTTGTGTGAAGAGAAATTTATATTTCTTTGTGATAAAATTTAAAATGTATGATTTCTGAGTAATACGGTAATTCAGTGGTTAGGATTTTTCTTTTATAAGAAACTGTCAAAATATTTTCCAAAGTATCTGCACTATTTCATATTTTCTGTCATATTCTCTCTAGTTTTTGGTGGTGTTACTTTTATTTTAGCCTTTTAACAAGTATGTAGTGATAGCACATTGTGACTTTTATTTATGTATTTCTAATTCTAATCATTTTGAACATCATTTAATGTGTATATTTTCCATGCGTATATGCTCTTCAGTGCGATTTCTGTCATGTTTTTGCCCATTTTCTAATTTGTTTCACTTTTCATTTCATTTTTTTTTTGAGTTCTACATTTTTAAATTATATTTTTGACTCTAGTTGTTTGTCAGGTATATCTTTTCCAAATATTTATCTCAGTCTTTTGATTGTCTTTCAATCTTCTTAACAGATATTTTTTGAGAGAAATTTTTTAATATTAATGAGATCTACTTTTTGTCAGCTTTTCATGTTAATATCCATCCTGTTGGCATCAAATCTAAGACTTCTTTGCCTAGCCTTGAGTCTTGAAAAAGTTTTTTTATTTTTTGCTAAGACATTTAAGCGTCATGTTTTATTTTAGTTCATGATCTATTTGAATTAATTTTATTAAAAATTATGAGGTTGTTTTTGTATGGAGTTTTTGTCTTGGTGTTGGTTTTTTGCCATACGCATTTCTAATCGCGCCATCACTTCTTGAAAAGCTAGCCTTTCATTATTGAATTGCTTTTGTATGTTTCTCAAAATTAATTGAGCATATGTTTTCAGGTCTCCTTCTTTGTTGCTGTTCTGTTACTTGAACCTATGTGTCTATCCCTTCTTTAATAACTCACAATCTTGCATATTGATGCTACATACTGAGTCTTAATATTTGATAGAGTGATTTCTCATACTTTTCTTTTCAAAATCATTGTAACTATTCTAGCTCCTCTGACTTTCCTTGCAAACTTTAGATGTAGATCTTGATGTCCCACTGAGATGTTGATAGGAATTGCATTTAACCTCTATATCAGTTTACAACGAATTGACATCTTTACCCTGTTAAGTCTTCCAATCTCTGAAAAGAGTGTGTCTCTTCAACAATTTAGGTCTTTGTTTCGTTCATTGATATGTTGCAACTTTCAGCATGTAGAAGCTGTTCATGTCTTATTAAGTGTCTACTTAAGTATTTTTCTGTTTACATTTTTTTAGAGATTGTAAGTGGCTTTTCTTCAGTTTTGGGTTTTTGCTTTTCATGCATTCATATTAGTGCATAGAAATGAGATTGATTTTTGTGTTTGATCTTGTATCCTCTTCTGGTTTTTACATTCCTTGGAATTTTCTGTTTAGTCATGTCATCTGCAAATAGAGAGTTTTATGTCTTCCTTTTCAATCTGTTTGCCTTTCTTATTTGTGTTGCATAATATCAGCATCCAGAAATTCAATTATTGTTGAGTAAGAGTGATAAGTGGATATTCCTTACTTTGGAAAAAATCAGTCTTTTAACATTAAATGTAATGTAAATTTTTCAGCTTTCAACACAGCATTTTTCATGGCATGAATATCTTTGGTTTATCTCAGTTAGTATTCTCTAAATTTCTTGGTTATTTCTTTCACCAAATGTGGGAAGTTTTCAGACATTATTTCTGCAAATAGTCTTTCAGGCCAACTCTTTTTTCCCGTCTTTTCTCATTTGGGACTCTAATACAAAGGTTGGATATTTGGTATTATTTCACAGATTCCTGGGGCTCTGTTCAATTTTTTCAGCCTGTTTCCTTACTCTGTTGGTCAGACTGGGCGAATGGTATTGATCTGTCCTCAAGTTCTCTGTTTCTATCCTCTGCCATCTCCGCTCCACTATTGAGCACATCCAGTGAGTTGCTGTATTTCTCTTAATGTATTTTGCAGTTCTATAACTTTCAATTTGTTCTTTTCTATAACTTCTATTTCTTTGCTGGGATTATCTATTTTTTATTTGTTTCAAGAGAACTTTTCACTGTTTCTGTAATCATTTTTCGACGGCTGCTTTAAAATCCTTGTCAGATAATTTCAACATCTGATTAATCTCAGTGGTAGCATCAGTTACATTGTCTATTGTTCATTTAAGTTGTGATTCTCTTGGTTATTTTTATGATGGGTGATCGTAGATTGAATCCTAGATATTTCGTATGTTATATATGAGAGTCTAACTCCTATTTAAATCTTTAATTTTAATAGTCAGTCACTTTGTTGAGATTCATGCAGGCCTTGTCCTACTTTCATGAGCTGTGGCTCAAATGGCAGAGTACTTCTCAGAACCTTTGCTGTGTGGCGCTACTGGACTTCCCTCTGACCTCTGTTGGCATTCTCTAAGGGGCAGGCGAGATTCCTCCCGGCCTGGCTTCTGCGTTGTTCTCTGTAGGAGCACGTTAGCTCAGTATTCCTCAAAGGTGCTCCCTGTGAATCTTGTTTCACAGGACAGGAATTTTTGACCCAAAGGCTCAAAGCAGCTTTCTGGGCCAGATTTTCTACTGTAGCTGCTTTTCTCTTCATTTCTGTTTGCCCGTCGCAATGCTTCTGGACAGAAGATGGGTTTCTGCACCTGCTGACTTACTTTGGCTCAACCTCTTCTGGTTGATTTCTCTGCCTACCTACTCTAGTTTTTCCAATGAAGGAAAGGAATTTAAGGATTTTTCAGGCTTTGAGTAAAAACAGATTTTAGGTCTAGGTCACTCATGTAAATTCTGCTTTTTCAACTTTATTTTTAACTTCAAGGATGCCCATATTGAAATCCCTTATTTTCACATATCTTTTCTTTTTTTAAGATAAGGGCATGTGTGTGTTTTATGACCAGTAATTTGTAAGTATCAATATTGTATTACAGATTCAGGAAACTTCCTTAAGAGAGCGCAAAACCATGTCTTTTGCTATCCTTTTACTCTTTTCTTTGCCTGTCTCCTTGAAAAGGAAAGCTGACCTCTTAAACTACGAGGCTGAGCCTACATAAAGAAGAGCAAAGATGGAAGGATCTGGCACCTTGGCATCTAATCACAGGAACGTGTCACTCGTCCTAGACTACCTCCACCAAATTCACCTGTGGGAGGAGGGGGAACAAATCTATACATTGTCCACATTGTTTACATGTATAAATGCCATTTTTACATTTGTCTATCATTTATATATAACTTTAATATTTATTAATAGAAAATTTCTTTCCTGGAAATGGAGTTCCACCAATGCTAATGCTTAAACAGTGGCATTGACTTAGGAGGTGGGAAGAAGACAGATTTTGCATTTGTAAAGCTCTGATGTGTTTAACCCTTTAATGCAGTGATTAAATGCTCAGTGAGACTGTCATCTGTAATACCATGCAAATCAGCCTATATTGCAACTGAGGCCTAAGCACTGGGAAAACCTATAGAGACAAGTGGAGGATGGTTGTGTATTAACAATTTCTTCTTGGCAAGTGTGAATGACAGAGAGGAGTTGAAAATAGAGCCTTCATCTATGAACAGAGACATAATATTCACCCGCTGGGTTTACTACACTGTGGAGCTTTGGAAGTTTAAAAACAACTTGTTTTTTTCCCTCAAATTTAACCAGTTATAACATTGTCCTTGTACAAGTTTTATATCTGTTTTCAGATATAAGGAGAAGCACCAGCTGCCATCCAGCAAAACATAAAGAATCTTATTTCCATGACCTCATGGGAATAGACTCCTTCAGCAACCTTAATGAGCTTAGATGCAGGTTCATCCCAGGGTCTCATGACAAGATTCCAGCAAACCAACACTTCAACGTCTAATATGTGAAACCCAAAATAGAACATTCAGCAGAGACAACCCGCATTTATGTCTTCTAGAACTGTGAAATAATAAATGTGTGTTGTTTTAAACCAATAAATTTGTGGTGATTTGTTAAAGTAGAGACAGAAAGCTAACACAGATTGCTCCAAGGTGGCTAGCTTTTTATCATGTGAAAAGGGCAAAATGAGAGCAGCACAGAAATGAGTCAGAAAAAGACCAGAAATTCATACTAATCCACTATATCTATAAATATCAATTTTCAAGGCAACATAACCAAACCAGTCTAGGTCTGACCAAGGAAGTTAATTTCTAGGGTAGAAGTTTCATAATTGTCATTAATAACTGTTTCTGCATTCATTCCACACTCCACTGCCTTCTCCAGGTGTGACTTTCACAGTATTCATCTTGTTTCTACTGCAGTATAACATTGAATTTTGGATGTTTGGTACAGGATTATATAATTGTTTAAAGAGTTTCTTTTGTTTCAAACTACTTTAAATAAACATTTGATCTCTTTAGGCACCAAATTTAAAAATTAATTTTTTATTAAATATCAATTAAGCAACTACTATATTTCAGGTATTTTGTTGAGTAAGGGATATTTAAATTAATAAGATGCTGCTTTCTGACAACATACAGTTTAGTAGAAGATCTTCCACATACCTTATGTGTAAAAGAAATTCAGACATTCTGGCCAATAGGGTGTTGGCTACTCATGGAGGGAGTAAGTGTGACACCCAGACAAGAACGAATAGTTTTAAACTTGATTTTAAATGATAATTCTGCATAAGCTAGATGAGAGATTCTAAGAAAGTGATTTTCTTTCTCTATGCCTCAGTTTTTAGTCTTTATAATAAGAACATGACATCTCTCTGATTGAGTTAATGAAATATTTGCTTTAATAAAGATAAAGAAGTAGCACTGTTGATTGCATTGTGATGAATTAGTAAAGAATATCTCTAGCAGAATGATTTAGTAATAGTAATAATAGATATTTTGCATTTTTAGATTACATAGCTATGAGATGCCACATTCAGAACTTTGAACCATACTGGAAATCACTCAGAGATCCTGGATTTGGGGTGGATTCACGAGCTCAATGAACTTTTCCAATTTTCTCCCTTGGAGGATGGTGGCAAGAGTACTGTGCTTGTGAATGGAAAGGTAAACACATTAGATGGCTAACAAGGAAGACTTTTGCAGACCACTGGCTATATCCCAATTATGTGTTTAGTTAGGGCATATGACTGCCCAAAATAAAGTCTATCTCTCTATCTTAATACCTAGAAGATAGGTGATACAGGTCTATTGAGGTCACACTTATTGAGGACACTAAAGACTGCATCTGTAATACGTGGAGCATCTTATCAGATGCTGCACTGTCCCAAACAGATTTTAATTTTATTTTTTATTTTTATTTATTTATTTATTTATTGAGACAGAGTCTCACTCTGTCACCAGGCGCCAGGCTGGAGTGCAGTGGCACAATCTTGGCTCACTGTAACCTCCACCTCCCGGGTTCAGGCAATTCTCCTGTCTCAGCCTCCTGAGTAGCTGGGACTACAGGCACACGCCACCATGCCCAGCTAATTTTTGTATTTTTAGTAGAGACAGAGTTTCACCATGTTGGCCAGGATGGTCTTGATCTCTTGACTTCGTGATCCGCCCGCCTCAGCCTCCCAAAGTGCTGGGATTACAGGCTTGAGCCACCGCGCCCGACCAGATTTTGATTTTAAAGAAAAACAAAGTTTTATTTTTTTGAAACCATTGTCATTCTAGGATCACTCTTATAGGATAACATATATTAATAGATGTTACTTAGGGATATTTTTTCAGATTGTTTAGATTAGAATCAAAAAGAGAAATAGTTGTAAGTGATTCCCTCCATGAAACAAAACTAGGCAAGAGAAAATTGCAACCAGAGGCTTGTTTTTCAGTTCAAGATCTTGAGTAAAAATGCGATGCCTAAAAACTTATATGTGTGTGTGTGTGTGTGTGTGTGTGTGTGTCTGTGTGTGTCTGTGTACAATTAGCTACATGTTTGTATATATCTACAATTTAGTATTAAAAATTAACAAAATAAAGAATATGCTGGAAAAGAGAAATAGGAGTAATTAGGGCTTACACATACTGGAGATCATATCTTAATAGATGTTATTTAGGGATTTTTTTAGATAATTTAGATTTTAATCAAGAAGAGAAACAGTTCTAAGTGATTCCCTCCATGAAGCAAAACCAGGTAAGAGAAAATTGCAACAAGAGGCTTACTTTTCACTTTATGATCCTCAGTAAAAATGTGATGCCTAAAAATTTGTGTGTGTGCATGTGTGTGTGTTTGTGTGTGTGTAGCTACGTTTGTATATATCTACAATTTAGTGTTAAAAATTAACAAAATAAAGAATATGCTAGAATAAAAGAAATAGGAATAATTAGGGTTTACACATACTGGAGACCATATCTTAATAGATGTTATTTAGGGATTTTTTTTAGATTGTTTATATTAGAATCAAAAAGAGAAACAGCTGTAAGTGATTCCCTTCATGAAACAAAACCAGGAAAGAGAAAATTGCAACAAGAGTCTTGTTTTGCATTTCAGGATCTTCAGTAAAAGTGTGATGCCTAAAAAATTTTACACGTGTGTGTGTGTGTGTGTGCATAATTAGCTATGTGTTTGTATCTACCTACAATTTAGTATTAAAAATAAATAAAATAAAAAATATGCTAGAAAAAAGAAGAATAATTAGGGCTTATACATACTGGTCATGATATCTTAATAGATGTTATTGGGGATTTTTTTTAGATTGTTTAGATTAGAATCAAAAGGAGAAACCGTTCTAAGTAATTCTCTCCATGAAACAAAACCAAGTAAGAAAAAATTGCAATAAGAGGCTTGTTTTGCATTGTAAGATCTTCAGTAAAAATGTGATACCTAAAAATTTATATGTGTGTGTGTAATTAGCTACATGTTTGTATACATCTACAGTCTAGTATTAAAAATTAACAAAACAAAGAATATGCTAGAAAAAAGAAATAAGAATAATTAGGGCTTACACATACTGGAGATCACAGATACTTGGAGAACAATGGAAGGAAAAATGGCTGCAGCAGTTAAGTAGAAGCATTTTTTTTCTGACAGTTTAATATAGGGTGTGGATGTGGATGTAAAGCAGCCAAGAAAGGGCCATGTAATGGACATTTTATATTTCTGCTCATCCAGCATCATGAATTCCTTCCCACTTGGGGTGATGCTCTCATGGCACATTGATTGCTGTACAATAGGTCCCCACCTGTGTCTATGGAAAACTGTAGGGGAGACAAGGCATTTACTTTGCTTTTCTTCCTGGCAACTGTATTGTGACAGGATCAAGTTGAACATTCAGACTTGTTTCTTTGAGATTTGAAAGACTGATGTGAGAAGGTAGAGTCGAGGTAGTGGTGATGCAGACATGTCGAATGAAGCCAGTTGTGACCTCCTTCTCAGACTGATGAAGTAGCATGTTAACTGCTATGTTTGAAGCCGTAGCCTGCATTCTTCTTGTCAATTCTATGAAATTCCAATATCTTTCCGTGACATTCACTACCTGCATAGTTTATGCAGAGACAATTTCTGCTTTTCTATCACAAATTCTGTGTAGTACTCTACCTCTCTAATTAAATTTCATAGTGCTCACTCCTCCTTCACTATCATTCAGCATCACAGGCCTATTTTCTGATCTTTGAACGCAGAACGCTTCTTTCAGTCACAGAATCCTGGAGAATGCTTTTATTCTGCCAAAGTATCTCTTCTCACAGAGCTTACTATGATTGCTTATATCCAGGTCTCCTTTCAAAGGCAAAAATTCCCTGCCTTCTTTTATAGTACTTGAAGTCACATGAAAATCACTTTAATATATATTTAGGCAAGTATTTGTGTTTAAAATGATTTATTAAGTTGTCTTTTTAAATTTGTTTCTTCTCCCTCCCATTAAAATATAAGCTATTTGAGAGCCTGGACCTAGCATGTCTTAACCACAGCTCTATTCCAACAAACCTAGAGTAACTCCTAATGTGATGTTTTTCTACATTAAAATTGTAAGTTAAACTAAGAAGCAAAGTTGTTGGATAAAAAGGTATACCAGAAAAATCTGTATAACTGCTGAAAATGAATAACATATTCAACTCGAGTTTTCTGCATATCGGTTATCTTAACAGATTGCTTCTGTTATGTATTTTATTTTTTGCCCTATTTCTGTATATTTATTGTCATTTTATAAACTGGTTTAATGAATAGCTTGATTCTGTAAAGATTTATTTGAGGCAGTATGGAAGGAGATGCTGGAATGAGACTAGATTAGATCAAAGAAACTTGAGAGTGATCGCTAAGAGAGAGTCAAAAGATCTAGTTAAAAGACAAGGTTCATAAAAACCCAAAACCATGAATCTGTTCAGAGAGTAGCTGAAAAAAATTAGAGTGCTCTAAGCATGGAAAGAAAGGTGGATCGAAGCTTGAATTGAAACTATAAGTGGGAAAATTGGTTCCCTTGTAACATGCTGTTAAAATATTTTCCTTCTCTTCAGTCACTGGGCTAAACTTTAACACTTGTAGTCAACCAGAGGAGCTGCTGAGCAATTTACTAACATAGTATTGAGTCCAACTTTATGAAGTCATTTCTTCAGTTCAAACTATGACACTGACACCTGTAAGTACACTGTCCAATTTCAGTTCAGAAGGTTTACCTGGAAAGATAACATGTGGATCAGAATAGTTTGTTGGGAAATCAAACTCAAGGACAGTCTGTATCCAAGCCTGAAAATTCACACCTTATTTTATTCCCTTTTCTAAAATATGTTTAACCACTATGTTGAAAATGATACATGACTTCATCTATGAGAATGTTAGATATAGTGAACTCCAAGTTTCTCTTCAAAGAATCAGTATGTCAGTATGTTCAACTCTCTTATTCTTTAATTGTCTATTTTAACATTTAAATTCCTTGTAGTTCCATTAAACAACCTTCTCCACTAGTTCTAGTTAGTATTTCACATCTGTTCTCCCGGCCCCTGGCTCTGTCCTGACTCATCCTGGTCACCTGCTTCAGTCACCTGCTCTAGTCACCTTCTTTGACCTAGGTCACCCCTGGCTATTTGCTCTTACCCACCTGTAACCATCCTTCCTGCCAAGCCACCCACCCTGCCACTCCAACTCTGACCCATGCTCTCTTTATAATAGCCTATCAGGAGTAGTCTAGCTTGTGTGGTCTAACCCTAGCCAATAGGGGAACAACACAGCAGTAGGGGAGACCCCCGTCAGGCATAAATACCCCTTCCCTTCCTCATCCAGGTATGCACTCGCCACTGTTCCATCTGTGAGCTGTACCCTTCTATAGAAGTAAATTGCCTTGCTGAGGAAATTTATTTTTGAGTGCTACTTTGTTTGCAGCATCAAAAATTCTACTTATAACAAGAATAAATGATAGCATTAAAATAAAATTTGGAGGTGCCCCCAAATCTCAAAAACATGTTCTCTTGAAATGTGAAGTTCAAAGATATTAAAGTTTAGATAAGTTCTATTTTTATTTTATTTTATTTTTTCATTTGAACACTAGAAGTTTAATTTGTAAAATTCCTAAGTGGAATTCAAGCACAAATAACAAACATCAAAATGCCATTCTGTGAGTTTGTAGACAAGAGTAGACCAAAGCACAGTTCTTCCACAACTCCTTCCCTAGTCTTGAATATAGAATCAAACATAGAACAGTGGGTTAGTGTTGCCTATTTAATGCAGCACTGATCATGTAAAGGTAGAAACTCTCCAGTATTTTGTAACTCGTGGGAATGTAGTGTCTTCCAGTTTGAAGGCATCACCTGCTTTTTTGCCAGACTATGCAAT
Source organism: Alouatta palliata (assembly GCA_004027835.1). Classification (NCBI taxonomy): domain Eukaryota; kingdom Metazoa; phylum Chordata; class Mammalia; order Primates; family Atelidae; genus Alouatta; species Alouatta palliata. The sequence goes on from PVKV010001451.1 coordinate 127,551, forward strand.
GCTTAAAAGCCTTGTAAAGACTATTTCCCCCATATCCAAGTTTGCCTCTGAACCTACTAGTCCTGCACTTTGCAGCTGTGAGACTTCCTGTGGTACCTGCTACCCTCTCTCTTTAATTCTTGCCTTAGCTGAAAATACTCATTAGGCCTCTAGCCCATGAATTCTCAGGCATTTGTGCTCTTTCTCTGACACCACTATACTTCCGCCCAATGCTACCTGTATAGAAACTACCACATGTCTGGAGTTTCCACTATACGTTTGATATCCAATAAAATGTTTCTGTCTTCCTCACCAGGATTCTGAAGAATTTAAGAAATAAAGGGACATAGATGGAAAACATCATTCTCAGTAAAGTTACACAAGAACAAAAAAACCAAACATCACATGTTCCTCACTCATAAGTGGGAGTTGAACAATGAGAACACATGGACACAGGGAAGGGAACATCACACACCAGGACCTGTTGTGGGGTGGGGTCTAGGGGAGGGATAGAATTAGTAGAAATACACAATGTAGATGACAGGTTGATGAGTGCAGCAAACCACCATGGCACGTGTATACCTATGCAAGAAACCTGCATGTTCTGCATATGTATCCTAGGACTTAAAGTATAATAAAAAAAAAAAAAGAAATAAAATAAGGGCATGTCTTTTGATGAACCAAAATCACTCTTATTGCTTAAAAAGAGAAGTAGGAGTTTTATCCTAGAATTAGAAATACTATCCTTGCACACTTCATTCTCAAACAGTGCTGATTCAAATAGACCTGTTTGTTTAGGAAAAGCCTAGAGTTGAAACCAGTTAAAGTCTAAGAAGAGCAAAATCAAAACAAAGTCGAACATGCCCAGTGACTCAATCCTTAATTTGCAAAACAACTGTCACTTTACCTCTCCATGCATATTTAAAGTAAGGGAACAGAGGAACTGGAACATGCCTAGGGGAGCAGTTGTAGCATGCAAACTGGGAAATGGGAAGTGTTTTCCTTTTTAAAAATACATGCTAGCCAGGGCGCGATGGCTTGTGCCTGTAATCTCAGCACTTTGGGAAGCCAAGGCGAGTGGATCATGAGGTCAAGAGATCAAGACCATCCTGGCCAACATGGTGAAACCCCATCTCTACTAAAAATACAAAAAAAAAAAAAAAAAAAAAAAATTTAGCTGAGCATGGTTGTGCGTGGCTATAGTCCCAGCTACAAGGGAAGCTGAGGCAGGAGATTAGCTTGAACCTGGGAGGCGAAGGTTGCAGTGAGCTGAGATTGTGCCACTGCACTCCAGCCTGGCAACACAATAAGACTTTGTCTCAAAACACACACACACAAATAAATTAAATTAAAAAATTAAAATAAAATAAAAATAAAAATAGATGCTGTTCTAATTAAGTGCTGGGTGCTGAGTAACCCTCTGCAATATCCTTAGATGTCTTTGCCACAAGCTCCAAATCACAATATGTAATAAAATGTTTAAAAATATAAGGTGGTATTTAGCTGGAGTTCAATGAAGAATACCATATAAACATATATATGATTTATTTATCACATTAACATTAGCTATGTCAAGCGTTTCCAAAAACATACATAAATCTGAGAAATGAATATAAATATGCAAAATGTAATTATGTTGAGTGGTACAACATATATTCAAAACATTATTAAATATATATATACACACACAAACATACACAAATATATACACAGACTTAAATAAATATATCTCAATATGTTCTATATACCAGTACACATCTGTATTGTGTTTCATTTCCTTACTGTGAATTATCTATTACATCCACCTTAAAGAAAGGTTTCACAAGACAGCTCTAACTGTACACTGATCAATAGAATCTGATCATTTCTATTTTATTTGTTCCATTTTATTGTTTTCAAATATGAGGTTAAATTTGTGAGCCTTGATAGCTTGCATGCATTGCTGAAAATCTCTGGTGAATAAGAATACATACATAGAAAAGCTCAATACGAATATAGATAGACAACTGCTATCTTAAAATTAAATTTTATGTGGAAATTCTTTTTGATACTCAGCTTCTTTGCCTTTTTAAATTTTTAAAATACCTAAATATTTATACCCTTCAAGTAATAATGGTTGCATACTAAATTTTACTTCCTCCACTCAATAATTACTGATATTCTTCATTGTGTTGGCACAAATTAAATATCTATGTTTTAATGTGTAATTTAGATTTAAATTTAAACATAAGTGGCTTACTACAACATCAATACATATGTAGTAAGAGCTGCATGGAAACCACTTATCTTTATTATGTTCCTTTTCATGTGCACCAAAAATGCTAGTCTTATTGTCTACAGAAAAAGTCTTGCATTGATGATAGTGGCTAAATAAAATATTATTATAGAAGAACATAAGTTGATACATTATTTACACAAATAAAGTTTTAAAATTAGGGTTAATCATATTTTGTTTATTGTTAAAAGAATTTCTTAACTTCACCCGATACTTAATTATTTTATTTTATAAATACTATAAATATAAGGTTAAAAACAAAATAAAGAATAAAATAGCATATGAGTTTAATTCTCAACAAACATGTCTTAATAATATTGGAAGTTATCTATAGACAACAAATAACTGTAAAACAAACTCTATTAAAATTATTTGATAGAGAGCATAAGATTCTGCTCTTTTGAGAACTGAGAGATGTAAAAGTGAAAAGAAATTTTAGATAAAAAATACATAACCAAAAATATGATTTGGTTATTATCATGAATATAATTTGTAACAGTCTGACAAGTGCAATTGTGATAAATACATAAAGAAGGACTGAAAATATCTGGCATAGACTCTTTACAGAAATTGCACTAGTGAGCACATATTTTTTTGTTTTAGATATCTTAATTTAAAAAGACAGGCATGTTTCTTTGCATTTAATAGCTAACTTTTACAAATGGACTGATGGTTCAAGTTAATTTATAATCTTTTTAAAATGATGTTATCACAGTGATATATCAGCTACAAAGTAAGTTCTCTGAAATTGAATCTGTACTGAAAGGATTGATAGAACTGATTTAAGGTTTCAGTTTCTACTTTTTAGTGAATGTGGTTGCACAGAAAAAATATATATGATCTTCAGCCTTTCACTATTTCTCTAAGCCTCAGTTTGATCATTTGTCAAAAGGGTTTATAATTGATAGTACTAACATCTTTTAATGTAATAATTGCCGTTTATTTTAAAATATATTTTTAAAAATACGCAAAAGTTAATTGTGGTTTACAAAAATAACTGTGAAAGGTTAAGTTTTCCATATATTTTTAAAAAATACACAAAACTTAATTGTGGTTTACAAAAATAACTGAGTAAGGTAATGTTTTTCATTCCACAGATTGGAAACTATTTATACTGTATTGAATGTATTAGCCCTGGGGTCTACTTGTGATCTCCTTTGAAAAAAGTGAAACTTGCCTTTACAGGGAGGTATGGCAGTGTTCAGGGAATGAAGGAATGGAGGATCAAAAGGAAGCAAAGCAAGTCCCACATACTCCTTTTCACGATCTTGAAAATAGCAGAAATCTCTTGCCAGTGGTGGGTGGGATATTATTGAAGAGTTGGTTATAAGAATACTTGGCTTTAGAGAGAAGCTACAGAATAAGTGACTCAAGAGAAGATTCAAGTAAATATTTCTATCTACAGGAACAGTAAATTCCGGAGAGATGATCTTAGAATGTTAGGTAGATCCTTGCTTTAGTTACTCAAAAAAAGCAGAAAACTGAGGAAATTATTTTTTCTTGAATGAAGACCATTCATAGATATGTTTTTTGAACAATAAAAATGTTCTTTTTGATGGGTTACACTGTTGATACTCTCAAATTGGACTTACATTATATATCCATTTTAGAAATGTACATTTGTTTTGATAGAATTAAAAAAAATCAGTTCAGCAAGTGTATTTTGTTTGACCGAGGTACTAGACTGTTTCAGTTGTTCTAAGTTTATCTTTAGACTCATGTTAGGTACATGTTTCCTTTTTTCTTTCTTTTTTCCTGTTATAGCACATTTTGAATATATGGTCAATTACAACACTAAAATATTTTATTTTTTTTGAGGCTGAGTCTCAATCTATCACCAGGCTGGAGTGCAATGACATGATCTCAGCTCACTGCAACCTCCACCTCCTGGGTTCAAGCGATTCTCCTGCCTCAGCCTCCGGAGTAGCTGGGATTACAGGCGTCCGCCACCATGCCTGGCTAATTTTTTATGTCTTTAGTAGAGATGGGGTTTCATCATGTTGGCCAGGCTGGTCTCGAACTCCTGACAGCATGATACACCTACCTAGGCCTCCCAGAATGCTGGGATTACAGGCATAAGCCGCTGCACCCGGCCTAAAATAGTTTTTAAAATTCCACTTCCTTACAACAAAACCACCAGTGGAAAATTCTGGAATGGAGAGATTTAGTCAGGGAGAGTATAAATTCTGCTATGAATTCTGCTTAAATCTCCAACTAATTCCAGCATATATTGTAAGAGGCCAAATTTCAACTACAAGAACTAAATTTATATTCCAATGTTACACACTATAGGGGAGGCAGAATTTAATTTCAGAAATGTTAGCTAACTATTAAAAAACCATTACTCTTTGGATGAATGTACCAGAATCTAGAGTGCTTGTAATACATCACTCACAATGTGTAGAGTGTAATAAAATTTACTCAGTGTTAGAGGAAAGGATGTATATAGTCAAGAGAAGGTACAACCAATATGATCTAGACTTTAGAATCAGTGGACCACGATTTTGAAATGTCTATTTTGACTATGCTTAAGGAAGTAAAATAAATTATGAAGGTAGTAAAGAAAAATACAGGAAAGCTCAGGATAAAAGTAGAATTATTAAAAAAAAAACTAAAAAGGAAATCTTAGAAAAATAAAATAGCTGAAATTGAAAAATATGGGATTACATAAAGGCACTGAAATAAGAATCAGTAAGCTATAGGAAATCAAAAGAAATCATACATTTCAAAGAGAATAAAAAGTAGATACAAAACAAAATTTAACAAAGCCATGGAATAATCTTAGATGGTCCAACATGCTTGAAATTCAAGTTGTAGAAGGAGAAGAAAGAAAAATGAAATTAAAAATGCTGAAGAAATAATACTTGACATTTTACTCAGTGTGGTGAAATGCATTAATTCATGGGTTTAAGAGCTAGATAGTCCTCGGTAAACACACACACATACACACACACCCAATACCAATTTCATGTCAATTACTTATTTAAAATCTAAAAATAACATCTAAAATATATAAGGAGAGGTAAAAACCATTACGTATAGAGTGACAACAATTACTAATACGCTATTGACTTCTTGTCAGAAATTATACATCCAGACACAGCATCTTAAAGTGCTAACTGTAAAGAAAGGCAAACGTCAATCAAGAGTTCTACATGAGTGAACATAGCCTTCAAAGATAAACGGGAAATGAAAACATTCTCAGTTATAATAATATATATTTTTAGCGAGAAGACCTTCACTATAAGAACAGTTATAACATGTTTTGAATCTGAAGAAAAAGTAAACTACATTGAAACTCAGTAATTCTGTGACTCTGTGACTCTTTTGCTTTTTACATTTTTTAGACTAAGTTATTAAGTGTATACACTTAGTAGTCATATAATTTTCTAGTGAGTTGTACCATACCTTATTTATAAAATGGTAACCTCATTTATTATATCAGGATCTTCTTTATTTCTCAATAAAACATTTTTATTTATAGTGTGTTATTGTAATAAAATGACGTCTAAAACAGTCTTCTTCTTTTAGTATTTCTTTGGTATATTTCTTATCTTTAGAGTTATATTCCTTTGCAATTATGAAAGATGTTGCATAAGATAATGTTGCTAAATTATAAATTTATGTTGTAATGCAATCTAGCTATGCCTATTGTTCAATCTATGAATTAGGCATAGTTGCATTTTTCCCATTTTGTTGTTTTCTGTATGATTTGTACTTTCTTTTTTCCTGTTTTCCTGTCTTGCTGTCTTCTTTTGCGATTTGTTGATTGTCTTTGTACTGGTATTTGATTTATTCCTCAGTATATTTTATGTATTTACTATATTTTTAGGGTTACCGTGAAAACCTCTTATAATTGTAACAGTCCATTTTAAGCTTAAGCTTATAACAACTTCAATTGTATCCAAAATGTGTGCACTTTTACTTAATCTCAAACCCCCCATTTTATACTATTGATGTCACACTTTACACCTTCTGTCTTTACACCATCAAACTCCAGCAGCATGAGAACAAAAATCATTTACTTCTAACACTGCTGGAGTTCCCTAGTGAAGGCCCTTTTCCTAGTGTGAAGATGACTGCCTTCTCAGTGTGTCCTCACATAGCCTTTCCTTGGTGCAAGAGCATGGAGAGAGAAAGAGAGGGAGAGAAATCTCTTTTCCTCTTTTTCTTGTAAAGCCACTAATGCCATCATGAGGACTCCATCTTCATTGTCTAATCTAAACTTAACTACCTCCCAAAGGCCCCATTTCCAGATGCCACCTTATTGGGGGTGAGAGCTTCAGCATGAGACTTTTGATGGAACACAAATGTTCAGTCCATAACACCTTGTCTTTTCCATGCTTCTTTATTTTCTTTGTATGTCTTCTATTTAAATGAAGATAAAACATATTCATCTATTTATATATTCCCTTTTTTTCTTATTTATTTATTTTTGAGATAGAGTCTCACCCTGTGGCCAGGCTGGAGTGCAGTGGTACGATCTCAGCTCACTGCAACCTCCACCTCCTGGGTTCAAGTGATTCTCCTGCCTCAGCCTCCAGAGTGGCTGCGACTACAGGTGCCAGCCAGCATGCCATGCTAATTTTTGCATTTTTAGTACAGATGGGGTTTCACCATGTTGGCCAAACTGGTCTTGAACTTCAGACCTCGTGATCCACCTACCTTGGCCTCCCAAAGTGCTGGGATTACAGGTGTGAGCCACCTCACCTGGCCTCTATATACTCCTTTTTCTAAATAAGAGCCATAAATGTAGATCTGGATAAACTGGAATATCAACTTTTATCACGAATATATAATCTTTAATCCTTCACTTGGGAAATAACACTTTTCTAGTTCCTCTCCCACCCTCAAACTCAGAGTCAACTATTTCAAAATCTTAAGACTTTTAAACAGAGTTTTACCACCTTAGCCTATATTAACATATGAGACATGAAAGACAAAATTAACACCTGAAATTTGTTATTTGAAAGATGTCTTACCTCTCTGAATCTTTGATGACCTCATATAGAGTAGGACTAACTCAAAAATGAAACCCTTGGGTGACAGAAAAACCTTCTATCACTGAGTAAAGAACTTAAAACATAGAACATTAAGGTTGAATAAGCCTGACAGATTTCACAATCATAAGAGACCCTAGTCCCTAATGAGATCAATGAAAGGGCTAGCGAAACTCACCACCTCATTCTTAACGGTGAGGGGATGGACAGAGTATGGCCTACTTTTCTCCATGCAGCAGAGAGAATTTGAAAATTCTATGTATTATAGTCCTAAAACCCTTATCAAAATGATGAGGTTAAATTTTGCTAAGTCCCTGTTCTCTACCCAATGTTATGATGAAGAATAAAGAAACACATCACTTCTATTCTTTCTTTCTCTAGACATTTTATCCACAAATGCTGTTCCATGGCTCTTGTGTGTGTTGAGGCTTTTACCCTTATTTACTCAACAATGTAAAATTAAAGCATATTGTGAATAGTCATAAAGAAGAGTATTTTATTCTGCCATATATCAAGTTCTATTGAAAGCTGTTAAAATAACTATGTAGCTTAAAAGCAGATAAAACATAACAAATGAAATAATGCAGAATTAGATGCACAAATAAATAGTGATAAAGCATCTGAGAAAGGAAGCTATCTAAAACAATGGCAAAATATAGACTTTTCAGTAAATTAGACTGAGATAATTGGAACAATTTAGAAAAAAAATAAACTGAGATAATTACCATATCACACTAAAAAAAGCATAAAATACATATTTAATATTGAAAATGCATAAAATATATGTTTATTATCTCGGAGTAAGAAATGTCGATTCATTCTTTGTTTTATAAATCTAACAAGAAAATATTGACAATCTTATAGGGACTCAAAGTCAGTTTTCTATGATATTCTACAAATACTTTTTAAAAATATGTAGTTTTCAATGTCATAACATAGAAATATTTTGAGGACATATATTTAATAAATTGAAGAATAATTTAATAAAATAAATTTTAATAAAAACTCAAGTAACATATCTTATTTTACATATAAATATTTATATAAGCAAACATCTCCAACATGATCTGGAAATAAGTAAAAGAATATGAAAATAATTATCTTTAGTGAGTAAACTTGTTTGGCTGTAGTATGACTTAAATGGGTTAAATTTGTATATAATAATTAAAACTTTAAACATCAACAGTATATGTTTGTATAATTGTTGTGAATAAAATCAACACATTTAATTTTATAGATATAGCAATTTCTAAATTACTCAAAGCATGATGTAAATAGCATATGATATAGTTTTCTGCTGGAAAAGGAAGGCTTGCCCTTTCATCAGTAACAAAAGAAAACTTACCATGTCTTCCAAAAGAATAATGCTGTTATAAATATAGTAAATAATTAACTGTTATGGATATATTTGAAATTTAATTTAAGGAGATGGCAAACACAATTAGAATAAACCAATAAGTAAATCTTTCTACAATATTATAAAATAATTATTGCTTAATCAATAATATAAAATTTCACTTTTTAAAAAATAAAATGATTTGAAATATATGTTTGTGCATGTGAATATGCAATTATTTTATATATATAAACATATATTTTATTCCTTTCTTTTGTTGTTGCTTTCTTATATTTATTACAGCCATATCTTTCATTCTAGAATCCATTGAATTACAATTGAACTTGCTATGCCCTTCCTATGGTGAGCATGAAATATGAATGAATTTCTAGTAAAAACAAATGTCTAGAAAACTGACTTGGCCTTTCTTGTCAAGATAATATCACATAAAATAGCGACACTGATTATTTAATATGGCTATAGCCATTTAATGAATTGCTGTCAATGGATGTTTCATATCCAAGTTAAATAATAAAATGCATTTGTTAGCATATATTACTGCATCTGTTTCTGGGCAAGGAAGGAGATAATCACTTCTCAGGCAGAGCAAATGAAGACATGCCCAGTTGTTTTGTGGGGAAGCATTTCCAATATTCATGGGATCTCTCAAAAATCAAGAAATACATTTATAGACTACAGAGATTTGAGATGTTTTAAATTGTTGGCTCAAAACCAGTGGCAGTTCGCAATGTCGCCAAAAAGTCATTGCAGCTGGGTGTAGGGTGTAAACAGCATCTAGCTGGTAGATGACAAGGGTGATGCCAATCATCCTCCCATGCACAGGACAGCTTCCCATAACAAAGAAAGATTGGCCCCACAATGTTAAAAGAGCCGAGGTTGAAGAATTCTGATTATTTTCAACAAACAGTGTTTTTTTCATAAACATTATTCTGACAATATGAGAATGCATCAAATGTACATTGTGTTGATACATTTTTAACAATAGAAAAAATTAAATAAGGCAAGCTTATATTTCAAATTAAAAATCTCTCATATAACTCTGTTAGTAGTCTTAATATGACCACAGAAACATAGGAAAGGATAAAAAATGCCCAACATCATTAAAACCAGGAGGAACGAAGCTATCATAGGAATCTAAAAGGAATGTGTGTTTTACAAAGCTGAGAGAAATGGTCTAAAAGAATAAGAAATCTGCACTAGCATTATGCAGAGAATGACAAAACAGCCTTTTCAATAAAAAGTAGGTGGATAAACAATTTAGCACTTTTTCACTGTTTGCCATTTTTCATACATGCAAATCATGAGTTAGAGTAATGTTTAGTAATATTTGCATAGTTAATGTTTATTAATGCTGAGAATATTTCTTATACCATTTTCCATGCAATTTTCTCATTTTAGAACTAATAGAAGGCTGGGCATGGTGGCTCACCACTGTAATCCCAGCACTTTGGGAGGCAGAGGCACGTAGATCACCTGAGGTCAGCGGCTCAATACCAGCCAGACCAACACAGGGAAACTCCATCTCTACTAAAGATACAGAATTAGCCAGAAATGGTTATGCATGCCTGTAATCCCAGTTACTCGGGAGGCTGAGGCAGGACAATAACTTGAACCCGGAAAGCGGTAGTTGTAGTGAGTAGAGACCACACCATTGCACTCCAGCCTAGGCAACAAGTGAAACTCTGTCTAAAAAAATAGTTTAAAAAAGAACTAATAGAAGCATCTCTCTTGAACACATGAACACACTAAGACGGAAAATCTGAAAGTTGTGGACAGAGTAAGAGCAGAGTGTTCAACTGGACTAACAATATTGCCTCGTGGCTTTGATAGAATGTGATCCCGAATCATTAACACAAGTTAGAGGAATTCAAAGTCACGAATATCCAAAAGTATTTCAGTAGGGCTGGGAAAATACATCACCTCTACCACTAAAATTATACAAGATGATATTCTGCAGGAGAGTTAATCTGCAGACATCAACAGTGGGCCATTATAGGTCATTCCAGACAGCGGATGGGTGCTTATGTGGATAAGACTGCCAACTTGCAACTTCTAAGACTGGAATAAAGTGAGATACAGAGATAGAAGGAGATGGAGAGTGTGTGTTTAAAAATCTAAATTTTAAAGTATCAATTTGAGTTCAAATGTTAAACTGAGCATAGTATAAATACCTATGTGTCTATGGGACATTTATAGAATAAGTTGAAAATCCTAGTATTATGAAACATTTTCCTTTCTCTTGAGGTTTACAAAATATTCTGTGAATCAAGCTAGTTGCCAATAACTTGAGATACAGATAAATAATTCATAAAAATTGAATGGTTGATATATCCTGTCACATATTGAAACAATTTCTGCCTGGTTAATGGGATTTAATGCATTTTATAAAGGTTAAAAGTAGTATTTGGCATTATAGTATGTCATTCACCCTACTGTGGAGGAAAGAGATTCCATTTCTACAGTTTCATCAAATGTGAGGTCACTATACTACATCTCCAAGGTAAATCACATATGTGGTTATTCAGAAAAGATATACAAAAATAGGCTCTCAATATGTTTTAGAAAGAGGGAACAGAGAGCTGAATACTTCCAGGAATCTGCCCTAAAATTTATTAAAATACAGTCAGAGAGAAACTCACATTATAGCTAATTATAAAATAATGTGACATGTATCCTATCATTCTGGATATAGCAACTAAATTCAGCACAGTTACCATTCTTTCCTCACATTTCTATGTTCTTATTATGGTATTATACATTAATATCTTGAATTTTACATTTAAAATAGTATTCATCAAGTAATAGATTACAAGAGTCCTGGTAAAATCAAGAGAGTCCTAAATTGGAGAATGTAAGAACAAAGGAAAAATGAGAATTCTGATTACTTGCTAGAAAGTTCAATCAATATATTATTTAAAGGTTCATATTTATGCTGGGAAAAAGAAAGAGATAAGGAAAAAAACTCTAAAGTTAGCACTTCAAGTGTTGTAGCAAATGATATTTTTTATCTGAGAGAAGAAAATGAAAGGATAATTGTGCAATGTGTTTAATAAATATATAGTATTATAACATGTGACATTATTTTATTACTTTCATTCACTATATTGGCTAATAAGTTATTTTCAACCTGACCGTATTTTAAAATGTATTTTGATGATATTTTTAAGAGTAGTTTTAGGTTTACACCAAAATTAAGAGGAAGACACAGAGATTTCCCATATACCCTCTGCCCTCTCTGACACACAACCTCCCTTATTATCAACATCTCCAGAGTAGTACATTTTTACAATTGATGAACATATATTAACACACCATAATCACCCAAAGGCCATATTTTGCATAAAGGTACACTCTTGCCGTTGTACATTCTATGGCTTCAAAAACATGTATAATGACATATGTGATAAATATAGCATCATACAGTATGTTTTCCCTGCCTTAAAATTCCTATGTGCTCATCTCAACTTCGGCAATCATTTATTGTTTTTACTATCTCTATAGTTTGGCTTCTTCCAGAATTTTATAAGAAGTGAAATCATACATATACATACACTATCATTGCCTTCTTTCACTTAGTAATATACATTTAATTTTTCCCATGTCTTTTGATGATTTGATTATTCATTTCTTTTTAGTGCTGAATCATTTTCCCTTACTTGGATGTGACAAAGTGTATTTATCCACTCATCTCCTTCTTCCCAGCCTTGAAAAATTATCTATAAAGCTGCTATCGACATCTGTGTACAGGTTTTTATGTGGATGTAAATTTTCAATCTTTAGGTAAAAATCAAATAGTGTGATTACTGGACTGTATGGAGAGAGTATGTTTCGTTTCATAAGGACTGCCAAGCTATTAAACAAAGTGGCTATCCTATGTTGCATTCACCCCACCAGCTATGAATGAGAGTTTCTGTTTTTTCACATCCTCACCAGCAGTTGCCAGTTATCTGAATTTTGGCCATTCTAATTGGTATATTGTGGCATTTCCTTGTTTCTGTTTTTTCTTAATTTGCATTTCCCTCGTTTACATTGTGGAGCATCTTATCCCATGCTTTCTGTCATGTGTATGCAGTCTTTTGGTATGGTGTGTATTAAGATCTTTGACCTATTTTTTAATCTGGTTGTTTTCTTATTGTTGAGTTTTAAGAATTACTTGTATATTTTGATGACAGTCCTTTCAGACGTGTTTGAAAATATTTTTTCCGAGTTTGTAGTTTGTTTTCTTATTCTTTTGACATTGTGTTTTGCAAAGCAGAAGTTTTAAATTTAATTGAAATCTGGCTTATCAATTCTTTCTTTTATAAATCATGCCTTTGGTGTTGTGTTTAAACCACATTGTCATATCCGTAAGTTTTTTTCCTGTTATCTTCTAAACATTTTATAATTTTGCATTTTATATTTAGGTTTACGATACATTTTGAGTAAATTTTTGTGAAGAGTATAAGGTCTGTGTATTGATTTACTTTTATTTTGCCTGTGAATATTCAGTTATTTCAATATCACTTTGGGGAAAGACTTTTCTTCACTGATTGCATTTGCTTCTTTTTAAAATATTCGTTGATTAGATTAATGTGGGTCTACTTCTTATTTTTTAATGTTGTATTATTAATCTTTTTGACTATTCTTTTACTAATGTTACACTGTCTTGATTATTGTAGCTCTACCGTAAGTCTTGAAGTCTGATAGTGGGTCAGTCTGCTGGCTTTGTTCTTCAGTATTGTGTTGGCTATTCTGAGTCTTTTGCCTCTCTTTATAAACCTTAGAATCAATTTGTTGATATTGACAGAATAACTTGCTGAGATTTGGGGAGAGGATTAAATTGAATCGATAGATTAAGTTAGGAAGAACTACATCTTGATACTAATAAACCTTCCTATTAATGAATGTAAAGTCTCTCTCCATTATTTAGTCTGATTTCCTTGATCAGAGTTTTGTATGATAGTTTTCCTCATATAGATCTTCTATGTATTTTGATGTATTTCCACAAAATTATTTGACTTTGGGGGTTGCTAATATAAATGCTATTGAGCTTTTAATTTCAAATTCTACTTGTTAATTGCTGATATATAAGAGATTTATTAACTTTCATATATTAACCTTGTATCCTATAACCTTGCTATCATCACTTATTAATTCTAGCTTTTAAAAATCATTATTCCTTCAGTTTTACCACATAGATGATTATGTCATCTACAAACCAAGAAAAATTTGTTTCTTCCTTTCCAAAATGTATGCCTTTATTTCCTTTTGTTGCCTTATTCTATTAGCTGAAACTTACTTTTTTTAGTTATGTGGTCTCTATGTTATCTATATTTTTATAAATCTACCTGACCAACATGGTGAAACCCTGTCTCTACTAAAAATACAAAAATTAGCTGAGTATGATGGCAGGCACCTGTAATCCCAGCTATTTGGGAGACTGAAGCAGGAGAATCATTGGAACTTGGAAAGTGGAGGTTGCAGTGAGGCAAGATCACATCGTTGCATTCCAGCCTGGGCTACAAAAGTGAGACTCCATCTCAAAAAAATGAAAAAGAATGAATGTTCATTACCTCCTTAAAGATCTGCAGTGGTGACCCCACTGCATTAGGATTTTAGGGCTGCCATGCTGGTCATGTTTAATTTCTGGGTAACAATATTCTGAAATGCAATACTTTGTTTTGTGATGACAATTTGCCCTCCATATTCATGGGTTGCACATTCATGGATTCAACTAAGCCCAGATCAATAATACTTTAAAAAATTTTTAAAGATGGTTGCATCTGTACTGAACATATACAGACGTTTTTACTTCCTTGTCATTATTTCCTAAACAATACAGTATAACAACTGTTTACATATTATTTACATTATATTAGATATTTTTAGTAACATAGAGACCATTTAAAGTATGTGGGAAGATATGTGTAGGCTGTATGCAAATACTACACCATTTACCTAAAAGACTTGAGCATCTGTGGATTTTGGTGTCTGTAGATGGGGGTGACCTTGAACTAATCTCTCAGGAACAGAGAGAGATGACTGTATTTTTCTCCATGCCAATTTTATTTCAAAGTAAAAAGCTTATAAGCCTCTGTCAGATGACAACTTTTAAAAGGAGACTTTTAGTACGATTCTAAATTTGAAATTCTCATTTCTGGATGTATATTTTTAAAGAATGTCTTATGATCTGAATAATATTTGAAACTATAAGTCAACTCTTAGTCATTTTAGAAGATACTATTAGAGAGATTACTTATACATTATCAAGATTGTTTAACATATAACAGTAAATATTTTTTAGATATTTATGTTAGATGATATATTTTTTCATTTTATCAGATGACCCAAGATCTAATATATACTCAAAAAAAATGAAATGAGCAATTATTTTTATTTGCTAGTTATCACTTTAGATATATCCTTAATATTACTAATTTTCTGAATTTCTGAAAAATTCTGTATACTTTTATACCCAATGTGTAATAAGACAGTGCATTTTATTTTATAACCATTTTACGAACATAAATCTAGAATCTTATTGTCGTTTGACTCACAAATTTGATGAATTTCTAGTATTAAGTCAAGATGGCTTTAAGAGTAATTCTGACTGACATTAGAGAAGTCTGGACTTAAAATGTGCACAGATGTGTAT
The DNA here is from genome assembly GCA_004027835.1 of Alouatta palliata. NCBI lineage: Eukaryota > Metazoa > Chordata > Mammalia > Primates > Atelidae > Alouatta > Alouatta palliata. The sequence continues at coordinate 142,796 of PVKV010001451.1, forward strand.
TTATTAGAGTGCAAATTCTGTGATTTCTCCTACTTTCCTACTTAATTAGTATATACAGTTTATGGGACTTTTATTCTTTCAATTTTTACTACACAATCATCATAAAGAAAAACATTAATGTTTCTACTGTGATAACAAACAGGGGTTAGGCATTTGTGATACATAGTTTAAGCAGCTCCAGACTTGAAATTACAGAAAATGTAAAATGCCTCAACCAAAAGCAAGGACAGTGAATTTTTATATAGTATCTCAATCTCAATTACATTTTTTTTGTTTTCTTTCTTTCTATAGACATTTTTCAAAATAATCATCCAAATCACTTATGGTCAGTAAGTATAAATACACATGTCATTTCTTCTTTTATGTATGTAAGCTATATTTTAATTTTTAAACCATTTTCAAATTTGAAAAGTTTAATAAACTGGGCAATTTTCTTATCTTTACATTATTTTAAGAAGCAGATTACAAAGAATAATGTATCATTTTGGTTAAGTTAGAATACTATCAAATATGATAATTTAAAAGTGGGAGTATAAGAAGTAATTAAAGTATCACAGCCGCCCTGTATATGTGTGTGTGTGTGTGTGTGTGTGTGTGTGTATGAGTGTGTGCTTTTATTCAATACACTTTAAATGTTATTCTTTTTTGGACTCTGAATAAGTTAATGGCCCTGCTTTATATAAGTCCTACATTCAATCCATATAGCTATTACAAAAGATAGACAGTAATCTCATTTCCTAAGATTGAAGAGTGCATGGGCATTATGATACATTGGCAGAGCTCTAGCTTCATCCACATTACTGAAAAACCAGGGAACTATGCCTAAGAACCATGCAGTATTCTCTTTTATTTCCTCCAACCTGGAATGGAGGATTAAGGCTGATGCCTCTATATAATGGTAAGGCAGAGCCACAAATTCTCTTTGATATGTATCCACTAAAAATTCAATGCCTATCATTTTAGTATTCCAGGAAGAATTTAGACTTTTCAAGCATCTATGGCCTAAATTCCTGTGAGGTATTACTTTTTTTTTAACTTCTAAAATGGAATATATAAACTTTAAAAATTTCAGCTGATTGCAGGGATTTGATTGTAAAGCCAGAAGAGACAAATTTTCTCAAAGAGTTAACAGCTCTATTTTTGTCACATATTCATCATAAAAGGATTTGGGAAATGCACCTCATTATCTTTTATTTTATTTAACTTCTTAGAGACTCAGAATATAGGAGGAATATATATTTTATCACAGATTTTTGAACTGTCAGGAAAATTGTAGGATTAAATAAAAATGCTCCTTTTAAAGAATGTTTTATGACAAGAAGTATAAAATGAATCGTAATAAAATATTTGAAATGATATTTATATTTATTAAGCATCCATCTTTAAAAAATATCGTTCATTATTTTAACAAGAAAATGTATTTTTTATGATATGACCCTTTCCTGAGAAAAAAAAGAAAGAAACAAAATGAGTAATTTTATCAGGTCTATTTTCTGTGAGAAGATGAATATATGTAGTTTTTGTTCAAGGAACTCAATTACTCAAAGATTTATGAGTCACGAAGTAATCGTAAGAGGGTCTCTGAAGCCTCACTAATAATAATATATATATATATATAAATCTAGATTTTGACACCCTAATGGAGCTTTTTTATTTAAAAATTTCAGGTAAGAAGTCAGAATATATAATAGCAATAACACCATCTTTAAACAATTTGAAATCCACAATAATACTTCATTCTTATGGATTATTTTATCACAACAATAGTATAAACATAAATCTGGACAACATATACTGTGGGAAATATATAAGGCCTTTTTAAAGCTCACTTCTATCTTTCTCGGAAATCTTTTAAATCACCACACTCAGAATCCTAAATTCATTTGTTTTGAAAAAGAAAATGCTAAGTGACTCGAATTTTCAGTAAACCAATAGTTTCTTTGAAGACATCAAAGGCAATTAAAGAGTTTAATGAACTTCCTGAGCAATCTGTGGTGAAAAGATTTTTGAACTCTTTAGTCAAAGGAAGATTTTACTTCCATACTTATATGTTCAGAGATAGGTGACAAAGTTGGAAAAAAATATATGATTGTTTAAGGTATCTGTATTTTCTATATTCATAAATTTTCACATTAATTATGACGCATTCCATAACAAAACTTCAAACCTATCTTCTAAAAAGTAATACATTAGGATGATACAACCAGTCTTATGCCTAGCTTATTTTTCCTTGTGACAGCTACCTGCTCTTCCCACTCTTACTGCTACCAGTATATCAACTAATCTTCCAATAGTAGTTCACCAACATGAATCTTCATATGACACTTTAGAATACTTAAAACAATATTTTCACAGAACTCTATTTGGTATGCAAATTTTTATGTCAGATGACTGTAATTTCCATCTTTTTTTCAGTTTGTAGGAAACAAACTGAAAATTTAATGAATTCCTCAAAACTACATATTTCACTGTTTATCTGAAGCATCTATGTAAATTTCATATCTCACATCCTATGTGTGTGCCTGGGAACAGAGGTACTTGCCTAGAAAATAAGGAGTTAAACTATTGTCTAACTTTATGGTATAAAGTAGCATACTGGAAATGTGATCTGCCCTATAGATTAGAAATATAAGACAGACTGCTTTGTTTAATTATCAAAGATCATTCCCATTTCCTCATGTTATGATATTCAGCAAGAAATTAAAGTCACTTTAGTGAAGTAAGTGTAGTAGATTTAGATATTGAATATTTCCGAATTGCATGCAGTCAATGAAAGCATCTAGAACAAGTCATTAATTTAACAGTAACACTTTTCTGTTGCTAAAATGAGTTAATGTATTTTGAATAAATTGTGTAAAAGCTGCCTGTCATATTTGATAGAGTCCATTTAGAAAAATCATTTGAATGTCTGATAATGTGGCTCCATTTATGTTAATTTATGTCTTAGGTTTTTTTCAGAAAATATTAAAATAACTTGAAAATCATTGAGGTAAACTATTTTTTTCTGAGAAAAAAATGATTTCTTACATAGTATACATTTTCTCTATATTTTGATATAAACATATCTCTTCATGCCAGCATACAAATGTCAAAAAACTAATAATCAGATTCTTCAAGAACTTATAATTCATCCTGGGAAAAAGTTGAAAAATAGCTTTCCAGATTCACTGCCAGATCACTACATACCATTTACAAAATTGCTGCTACGGTGTGCTAAATCAGTCATGTAAAGGAACTCTAAAAGTTAGAGATCAAAACATTTTAAATTATTTTTGTCAGTTTTCCTCTGTTTATCTCATGGTAGAAAACGTCTATATCCTAATATGTTAATATGGTATTTTGTATCATTCATTGTCATTTAAAGTGTTTCATTTATTCTGATACCCATTTTTCATATTAAACACATCTGAATTTGAAATATATGGTAGATAATAAGGCATATTGTACCTTGATTTTTAGCCTTTTCCTATTCTTAATGTTGCATAAAATAATGTTATATGTTTCAAATTATTCTACACAAAATATAATGGTATATGTTTTAGAAAATATTTATACATAATTCTGGGTTTGGAAATAAAATAGAATCCATTTATAAATGCTGTTTTAGGATATATTGGTGTAGTAGAGGATATTGACAAGTAAGAAAATACAATGTCCTTTCATATCTATGCCTATAGAATAAAGGAATAGAAGTGTAGGGAAGAATCAGAGATTATCTGTCAGATTGCCACATCAGTATATAAAATACAAAACATGAACACCTGAGTAGAGAAACAATGTATGTTATTAGCCCTTAAAATCCTCAAAGATATGCTACATGTTTTCTCACTAATTTAAAATCTAGTTACATGAGGTGATTCAAATCAAGGAAAATATTAAAAGTAATAATATAATGATTTAATTAATATCCTTTAGATAAGACATATACAGTCTTTTTTTTTTTTTTCTTTTTTTGGAGTTTTTGAGATGTTTTAAATTCTTTCACACAGTATTCTAATGCACTTCAACTCTTGCCAACATTATGGGAAGAATTTCTTTAGTACCTTTCTGAACTACTTTTTATGTTATGTAATTTATATCCCAAATTCTGTTCCCTTCTCATATGATTTCATTTATTAACTAATTATAGCAAAATTTAAGTTATGTAGCACAAGATCTACTTTGACATTATTTTTAATCATAATTGTCCTAGTTGTTGAATTTTACTGTCTCACTAAAGAAATGTTTATCAATCTTACTGCATATTAGAATTACATGGGTGGACATTTAAAAACCTTTATATTCAAACTCCACTAAAACGGTTGTAATGTATTTTAGGTGTGACTACGTGTAACTTTGAATTTTTCTACTGTGCAAGCAAGGCTGAGATTCCTTGCTTTAGATCACTTTTGGCGTCTTTTATGATTAAATGAAACCATGAACCATCCATTTTTGTTAAATTAAAACGTATTTTTACCGTTTAATTTTATTCTTGTTGCTTTAAAATTACGGATTGTTTGAGGATGAATAAACATCTTAAACATATCTTTAAGTTTAATAAAATATTTTATGTCAGTAATATTTTTACTATTCTTTGGGAGAATTGTTATAAAAAGTCAAAATGGATAGATGTACTGGAATCTCAGTTACACTCTATCCACTTAATTGCAAGCTGTTTCTTAACGGGGCAGTATAGCAAATACATTAAGGTCATTTGCTGTATAGTCTCTGTTAGAGATATTCGACTGGGTTGTTGTAAATTAAAAACAGCCATAGACCATACAGAAACAAATAGATGTGTATATGTTCCAATAAAATTTTACTTACAAAAATACATGTCAATTCTATGTACCATGTACCATGGGATGGCAACTTCTGAAAAAGCAATTACTGCTGACTTATTTGACCAGAGGATTTACTGAAAATCTAACAGTGTTTGACTATCCCTTTCTTTGTAAAGCCCATCTATTACCATCATTATCATTTACCTACTCCTTGAATTTCCTCCATCTATTTATTGAAAGATAATTATGAAGTCTAAAATTATAGCTATGTAATCTGGTTATATTTTTAAAAGTTGTGACTATAAAATCTATTACTCTTGCTACAATTTGATTCCTGAATTCTAATGACAAATATTATTTAAATAACATATGTAATCCTACAGGAACCTTATATTTCACAGTACCCAAACTTAACTCACCAATCATTTTACTCCAGTCTTCTGCAAATTACAACTTAAGGCATGACATCTCCATTTATCTTTTGCTCTAATTAGAAACACAGAACTCTTGTTAGATCTTCACTGCTATTTGATCTATTGCACTAAAACAAAGTCTTTCTAATTTTATTTCCTAAATAAACAGCCCCTCCTTTCTGTATTCAAATTTTCCTTCTGGTTAATCAATTTATCATCTCTTTACAAAGGTCTTTCAATCATTCTTCACTCTAGCATCTTCTCCTTAAGAATTATTCATTGCACTGCTAGCCATACACATTTGGTCAGATCACTCATTTTAATATTCTGCATTTGTTTCTGTAGCTTACGTGAAGAACAAATATCTCAGCTTTATACAAAATGTCCTTAATTGCCTGAGAGGACTTTATCCCTTTTTTTCTTTTTCTCTCTCTTTCCATTTCATATTCTCTTCCATTTTCCTTCTAGCAGTATTGAAAATAATGGTCATTTAATGAACATGCCATGCTTTCTCATTATTCTGTGCATATTTTAATTTGCTAATGCTACTTCAAATATCTTTCTCTAGAAATCTACACAAAAAACTTTCTTTATTACATAACTTCCTTGAATTTTTAAATATTTTAAGAAGGCTTTCCTACAATATCTTCCTATCTATTTATACACTTGTAGGTTTTAATCATCATATAAGCTATAATATTCTGTTAACATATTGAAAATGAGACACCATCATATATTAACAAATCGTTGGCATGTAATACAATTTTAGAAATGTAACTGATAAATAGAAAGTATTTTAATAGTTAAATAAAAGTTTAATCAAAGGTACAAAATAAAAAAATTAATAAAGTATAAATTAAAATCCTTTATCGTATAATTAAAATGAGAATATTCTACATATTTTCTTGCATTTATTTTTATTCAAAATCAAACTTTTATCTATTTAAAATTCTGCTCTTGATTTTACATTTCTTATTTTAGGGAAGTGGATTCTACCAAATTCTTAGCATAGTACATGCAATGAAGCTTTATTTCTAATTTTCCATGGAAGGAAAAACAGCACAATTAAACAAACTTTTATTTATCTTACAAATATGATTCAAATATCATTAATGTGCAATAAAATAGCTTACATTTCAAGGTGGTAATTGCTATTTAACATTTATTAGAAAGCTTTATGGTAATTTTGAATATCTTTTGAGTGGAAATCTTCAGATTAATATTTAATGTATAAAATATGCATAAACTAAAGTATTTTAATGTATGTGTAAACAAAAGTAAATGAAATTTTGGTCTTTTTTATTTACTTGATCATATATTTAAGAATATCCTGAAATTTAAATTATATACATACAAACTATATATATGATATTATATATATTACATACATATGAATGATATGGTTACTATAACTAGACAGTGTTTCAACCAGAAAATTAACCTTCAAACTGGTTTTGGTTGCATGTTTATAGTCATGAACACTTTTGCTGAAACCGAATTTAACTTGAGAGACCAATATAGAAATACCTAATTTAAAAAAAAAATGGGCATGTTCTGTTTAATGAGGGACAGAAGTTTAGAGCTACATCCACTGAGAACACAGTTCACAATTCACTAGTAAACAGATAAGGAAAAATCCAAGTGCCTTTAATATGTCTATCTTTTTAATACATTTGGAGATCCATACTTAGGGGAGTCTCCAGTGCATTCTCTGTTTTTGATCCATGTTGTTAGAGGTTTATTACCCATGGGTAGAGTAAATTGAAGAATACATTTCTGACTGCTTTAGGATGCTGAGAGTTGGTTTAGTGGTATTGAAAAAATTATATCGGTAATAACTACAGCCTAAAAGTTACTTTAAAATATTTTATTCAATAAAAAATCACATTCCATATTACTATTTGAGTAATATATTACTTATCCTATGATAAATAATGCATTTTTTTCTATATTTGTAATAATTATGAAAAACATCTTTCATTACAAATCTTATCATGCAAAATAAAATTGCTGCAGCCTTTATTGCTATAAAATATATAATATTTTGGTTAAAAGATAAATATAGTACACATATAAATACTGTACACTTTTCTGTGTCTTTTTCTAAGAAATGAATATTTGATGGTTTCAAGAAAGATAACATTCAACTAATTCTCCTAAAAACAATTAAGAATTCATTTTATATCTGTTCCTTAAACTTAATCTCTTTAAAAATATTGCAGAAGGTAGATAATTTCAACATTTATGTTTTTAAGAAATTACTTTTTTCAAGAATGAGTTAATGTCCTTTGCAGGGAAATGGATGAAGCTGGAAGCCATCATTATCAGTAAACTAGCACAGGAACAGGAAACTAAACACCGCATGTTCTCATTCATAAATGGGAGTTGACCAGTGAGAACACATGGACATAGGGAAGGGAATATCATACACCAGGGCCTGTTAGGGTATGGGGGACAAAAGGAGGGAGAGCGTTAGGACAAATACCTAATGCATGCTTAAAACCTAGATGACAGGTTTATAGGGAAAGCAAACCACCATGGTACGTGTATACCTACGTAACAAAACAGCATGTTCTCTACAAGTATCCCAGAACTTAAAGTAATTTTCTTTTAAATATAAAAACACTTGAAAAACTACATTTTTCATAACTAAAAACTTTAATTTCATATTTTAAGAGGATTTTCAATAGTTTGCCATTTAGAAAATTATTTTTAGGCAAAAAAAAAATACTGATTGCTTCCACATTTAATTGCAAATGATTAATTGGTCTGTAGTTTAAAAATATATATTATCAGATATATTTGTATTTATATACACATATAACTAGTGTTCTAACTCACAATCTTCAATAGAGTGATTCAAGTAGCATATGTCATATCTATCTTTAGCTACAAGTAGCTTATGCAAAAAATTTATATATGGAATATACATAAAATTAATTTAAAATGTGGCAGATAAATCATAAAAAAATAGGACTAAAGGAGCACAGAGGCAGCCAGAGTTATTACAGCTAATTGTACCAGATGGAGGTGACAATATCCCAAATTGTTATTATTTTTCTTGATTTTTCTGGTATACACATTCATGCAGAACTTAGTGAGGGAAATAGATTTTGTTAAATGTATTATTAGTCAATCTAATAATTGTGTGAACATCATAGAAAGTACACACAGTGCCCAGCACAGTGACTCACGCCTGTAATCCCAGCAGTTTGGCAGGTGGGCAGATCACGAGGTCAGGAGTTGGAGACCAGTCTGACTAACATGGTGAAACCCCATCTCTACTAAAGATACAAAAATTAGCCAGCGTAGAGGTGAGCGCCTGTAATCACAACTACCGTGGAGGCTGAGGCAGGAGAATCCTTTTCACCTGGGAGGCAGAGGTTGCAGTGAGCTGAGATTGCACCACCACACTCAAGCCTGGGTGACAGAGTGAGACCCTGTCTCAAAAAATAAAATAAAATAAAATAAATTAAAAAGTACACACACAAGCCTATACGGTAAATAGCCTATTACATACCTAGGCTATACAGCACAGCCTAGCACCCCCAGGTTACAAATGTGTACAGAATGTTACTGTACTGAATACTGTACAAAATTGTAACACAATGGTAACTGTGTAACTAAACATAGAAAGGGTACAGTAAAAATATGCTATAACAGATAAGAAATAATGTGTCTGTATAGAATACTTACCATGAATGGAGCCTGCAGAACTGGAAGTGCTCTGGGTGAATCAATGAGGGAGGGATGAGTGATTGTAAAGGCCTAGGATATTACTGTACACAACTGTAATCTTTATAAACACTGTACACTTAGACTATGCTGAATTTATTTTTAAAAATTCCTTCTTCAATCATAAATTAACCTTAGTTTACTGTAACTCTTATACTTTATAAACTTTTTTTTTTTAACTTTTTGACTCTTGGGTAATAACATTTAGCTTAAAACAGGAACACATTTTACAGTTATACAAAAATACTTTGTTATATTCCTTATTTCATAAGCTTTTAATTTTTTAAATTTTTCAATTTTATTTTACTCTTTAAACTTTTTGTTAAAACTAAGACACAAAAATACATTGGACTAGCCTACATGGGGTCAGTATCATCAATATCACTGTCTTCCACATCCACTTCTGGTCCCACTGGAAAGTCTTTAGGAGCAATAACACAAATGGTGCTGTCCTCTCCAGTGATAGCAATGCCTTTTTTAGGAATACCACCTGAAGGACCTGCCTGAGGCTGCTTTACAGTTAACTTTAAGAAAAATAGGTAGAAGAAATATACTCTAAAAGAACCATAAAATGTATAGTATTTTAAATACGTAAACCTGTAAAATAGTCATTTATTATCATTATGTACATGTAATTATATGTACTAGACTTTTATACAACTCACAGTGCAGTATGTCTGTTTATGCCAGCATTACCACAAACACACGGGTAATGTGTTTTGCTATGATGTTATGATAGCTATGATGTCACTAGGTGATAGAAATGTTTTAGATCCATTATAATCCTATGTGACCACTGTCATATATGCAGTCCATGGCATTGTATGCAATGCATGTTATGTGGCACATGACTGTATATATATAAACATATATTTTTACAACCTTTACATAATCTGTACATGTGCTTAATAAAGTGTATGGTTTAATTTTATCCATTTTCAAATTTCATAATAGAGTCCACATTCATACATTATTTTCCATTTTTTATTTATTAAAACATTTAGATTAATTAATGTGGGTCCTTTTAATTCAAGATAGTTTAACTTCACTTCTATAAAGTATTCAAATTTAGTTTTTTCCTGTGGTTTGCTATTTAAATTATTTGCAGGCTTTTACTCTTTAAAATCTATGATGTCGGGAGTAATCTTGAGTGTGTAATATTGTGTACATGTCTGGCAGATTATGTGGGGTAGATTCCTATGCTTGAAATAACTGAGCATATTTGAAAAAGGAGAAATTTGTGGGAAAGGAGGCATTAAGTGGGGAAAACTTATCAAGTTAATAAAATATTTTTTTAGTTCAATAGTTAATTATCCTTTTGTAACTCATTACAACTTTACCACATCTTGTATCTAATAAGGCTAAGCTTCAAAAATATTTGTATAGAATATGCTGAACTCCCTGTCTTCTCTTTTATCCCTATAACTCTATAATAATATTTTCTGATTTATAATAAATATTGGTTTATTTGTGTAATCCTACCTGACTGTAAATTTGTTAGAGTATGAATATGAGTCATAAGTGGTTTTATAAAATAATAAATTGTTTTTAAATGAATTAGTAAATAGATAATAGACATATAGACACACAGAAGATAAATATAATCATTTTTGCAAGCCATACCATGAGTAGGTATAAAAACTAAAATATTGCCATATTCAATATTATGTATATAATAATATATTGCAATACTTATATTGCAATAAGTTCTACATGCTGCTAATTTTGTTTTAATATTCAAAAAAGATAAATCAGTACATTGCACAAATAAATATACTTTTAATGCTCAAAAATAGTATTTTTATGCTGAAAATAAATTGATGATTAAAAATAATTCTAAGAAATTCAAATTTTAGCAAAGATGTTGCTTGGTGAGTAAATATTTGAAATGTTTATATTTCCTGAATCAGTACTGTTATTCCTCATAATGTTTCCAGTTGAAAGATTTTCCTCTAAAAATGTCCACCAAAATCCAGAGAAGTTCAAAAATGTCAAGATGAAGGACACACAATTTTCTATAGTCCAGTATCATTTATCATCACGATCATACACTGAGTTCTTTAGCCTTAACAGCATGTGTTTTATCACCGGAATGCACCTTATTTCTTGATAATATTGTGTGTTTTCTGTTCTTTCCACCTGAAAAAAAATTCTACCCATCTTCCTAGTTCCAATTAAAATTTCATTTCCTCTGTAAATGCATTCCTGCTCTTCATTCACTCAGTTTTCTTGATATTGTTTTATTATATTGCTTATTGTATTACAGAATAACTCAATCCTATAAACGTGTTTTCTTTACCCTATATTTAGCCTTTATTTGAAAGAAGAAAGCGTTTTTCTTCATTTTTTATTTAGTGATTCCATTTCAAAATCATATTGTTAGAATTCATGGGAAATATCTAATGTAGATGACAGGGGGATGGATGTAGCAAACCACCATGGCATGTGTATACCTGTGTAACAAACCTGCAAGATCTGCACATGTACCCCGGAACTTAAAGTACAATAACAAAAAATTATGCACCAAATAATATAATATGTGGTCAATGCAACTCAGGAATTTTTGACAACATGGAAAACTATTTTATATTTTATTGAAGAACAAATTACAAAAAATGTACATTCTGTCTGATTCTACTCATGAAAAAATATATATGTATATATATGGAAAAAAAGACACAGATTGAAGGCATATAACTTTGTGGTTGGATTATGGGTGGTTTTTATTTATTTTTAAATGTTCTTTATATTGTCTAAATTTTCAGTATTGACCATAGACTAATCTTGTAATAAAATGGTATAATATTAAAAAAAAAGAAAGAAAAAATACATAGAAAGCTGCATAATCCAGAATAGTTTATGCTTTGTCACTGTAACAAACAACCTGACTCTCTCAGTGGTCACATGTCTACTTACTGTGGGTGAGCATAAGCACTCTGCTCCAAATTTCTGATACTGAGAAGATTCCCCTATCAACATAATGCTTTCAACATTGCAGAGGCAAGGGAAATCATGGACTAGCTCCGAAACTTCCTGACAAATGAGGAGGGTCACTTCTGATGACATTAATATCTAGGAATTTATGAGCTACATTTGATTGTGGAGAGTGTATATTAAGATTTGTTATTATTTATGGTATATAGTGTTAGTATGTAATGCTATATATTGAAGGATACTGTGTTTAGAATATTTTGGAGAATAAGGTAAATAAATAAAATATACATAAAATAATATGAAGACTTTTATCTCATGACTGCATATCCTATTAATCTCTCTCCTTACCAAGAGATAAATCATGTGTATCTACTGTTTGTAATTGTTAAAATGTGCTTATTTCTAATGCATTTATATCTTATTAAGATGCAGAACTAAAAGGTAGCTTCTGTTACAAGTGAGTTAACATGAGAAATGATTTTTAATTCATGAATTTATGAATATTGATAGTAAGTATAATGCAGTAATTACTCTGAAAATTCCAAATAAAGACTTTTAACACTGTATTTCAGTGGAGAAAACGGTTCACTCCTAAAAAAATGTAAAAGACTGAGGTTTATTGATAAGGTAATAAGAAATGAGATACAAAACTTGAAAATTCATATTCTGTGGTACTTTCCTTACACGAAGAGTTAAAACAGGAAGCAATTTCTAACACTCAGGTCAATTTTTAACATCTGCATTGCTGTAGTAACATAGTGATGGCATATGACATGGCACAAGTTAAGTAGGAGTAGGGCAAGAGGAAAATGCTAGTTAAAATATGAACATTTCCACTAGAATAACTATACCTAAGGCTAGTTGCAGTGGCTCACACTTGCAATCCCAGCACTTTGGGAGGCCGAGGCTGGCAGATCACGAGGTCAGGAGCTCGAGAGCAGGCTGACCAAGATGGTGAGAGTCGGTCTGTACTAAAAATACAAAAATTAGCTGGGCATGGTGGTGCATGCCTGTAATCCCAGTTACTTAGGAGACTGAGGCAGGAGAATCGCTTGAACCCAGGAGGCAGAGGTGGCAGTGAGCCGAGATTGTGCCACTGCACTCCAACCTGGGGGACAGAGCTAGACTCCGTCTCAATTAAAAAACAAACAAACAAACCAATAGCTATAACTATACCAGTACTTTCCAATCTAGCTTATTATTGGGTCTTAATTTCTATAAAAGTATCTAAATCCATTCTGGATACTATAAACTGGTGCTTTATAAACAGCAGAAGTTTATTTTTTTAGATTTCTGGAGGCTGCAAAGTTCAAGATCAAGGTACTAGCAGCTTTGACATGTGGGTAGCGTCCACTTTCTAACAGATAATACCGTTTCACTGGGTTGTGACAGAGCTGAAGCAACAACCTCCCTCTGGCCTCTTATAAGAACACCAATCCCATTCATTAAAGTAGAACTTAATCACCTCCAAAGACCCCACCTACTAATGCTGTCACACTGGGGGTTAGCAACCTTAATTTGGGGGAGCATAAACATCCACACCATAACAAGGGCATCACATGGCATTTGATATGGTTTGGATCTGTGTCTGCACCCAAATCTCATGTTGAATTGTAATCCCCGATGTTGGAGATTGGGGCCTGCTGGGAGGTGATTGGATCATGGGGGCAGACTTCCCGAGTGTGGCTGTTCTCATGTTAGTGAGTTTTCATGAGATTAATGGTGTGTAGCACCTCCTCTGTCCCCTTCCTCTTGCTCCAGCCATTTGAAGATGACTGCTCTGACTTTGCCTGCCATGAGTAAAATTTCCCTGAGGCCTCCCCAGCAAGCTTCCTGTATCCTGGAGAAGGATGAGTTCATTAAAATTGTTTTCTTTATAAATTACTTAGTCCTAATCATTTCTTTATAGCAATGTGAAAATGAATTAACACAACCTTCTTTGTAATTAAATAAAATAATAAACCAGTAAGGCAATGTATAGTAGTTATAATAAGCAATGCTTGAAACAGCAAATCACTGGGAAACATACCTACATTAAACTTGGAGGACACCTTTGAAGCAGCTACATGCTACGATTGCACTACTTATCCTATAGATATTGGCTAGACTGGATCCTCAAAAATATAATTCACACTTACCCAAAGTCTCAGTCAAATGCAAGCATCATAAAAATATTTTCAAAAAATTAGATATAGAATCCTGCAATATAGAAATTATGAACTGAAATGTTTAGGTTTCAGCTCCCTTAAATTTGGCCTCTAAGCAGCTTTGAGTCAGCAGCTAATCTGTATGTACACCTTTTAAAATAAATTTTTAATGCTTTCATTTTTAAAGTAACTAAGTAAATATCACATATATCAAATGTGAAAAAAATAGCAACTCAAATGAATCCGGAGGTCTTGTATTATAAGATCAAAACCTAAAAGCAGTTATCTAGGTTATTTATGAAAAGGTGGCTTCCGGGCTTTATCTTGGGGGTTTATGTGTCCAACATAAGCCCACAGTTATGATCAGTCTACTGTAATTACTATAATGAAAATCAGATAATATTACTAAAGGTTTTCAACAAATATTATGAAGGAATTTGTTTTCAACAAACAGCTGGCCTTGAGGAATTGTCATTCACGTGAGGAAAGGGCTCTGCCAATCTTGAAAAGGAAATAAAGAGCCCCAAACTCCTCTGATGAAGATATTATTCTAATCTGTGGAATTAAAATTCTTACTATAAATTATTGATAATTTGTCTTTAAATTGCTATTAAAATCTGCTTAGGTCGAGTAGAAACAATACTTACTGACAACAGCAAATATGAAAGAAAAATTATTTAATTAGGGTTCTCCTGAGTAACAGAACACCACAATGTGTGTGCATGCATGCATGTGTGTGTGTGTGTGTGTGTGTGTGTATGTGTGTGTATGTGTGAGAGAGAGATTTATTGTAAGGAATTTGCTCACACAAGCCAATCAAGTTCTGAGATCTGTAGTAGGCAAGCTAGAGACCCAGGAAACCAAGGGTGTCATTCCAGTCTGAGTCCAAAAGCCTGACATTCAGAAAAACTAATACCTAGCTCCAGTTTAAGCATCAGCATAATTGGGACCCAGGAATAGCCCTTATTTTAGTTTGAATCAGAAAGCAGGAAAAGAACTGATGTTTCATTTCAAGGTAGTCAGGAAGGAGAAGTTTCCTTTTACTAATGTTGAGGACATTTTGCACTACTCAGATCTTCTGCTAATTGAATGAGGTCCACCCCCTTTAGAGGGTGATCTAATTTACTCAGTCTACAGATTCAATCAAAGGTTGATCTTATGGAGAAACACTCTTACAGACACATCTAGAGTAATGTTTGTCCCTATGGCCCAGTCAAATTGACATATAAAAATAGCCATCACAATTACGTAGTAATAAAGTATGTATATTAGCATAAGTGTTTAATTTCTTTCTGGTTACAGACTAGTCAATGAAACACTTAAAATATGGAAAATGTGGAAATAGCAAAGAATAAATTCTACCTAAATAAATAAAGGACCTCAGATACATGTAAAAGATATATACTATGACTAACTTCAAGAAACATAGGAATGTCTTGAAGGGATCCATGGGTTTGATGAGAGTTTAAGGCAAATTGAACAAGCGATCCTAAGGATAGGCAGGCACTGAGACACGTCCAGTTTCAATACCAAGAAGCAGTGGCCACAGATGTGGCTTCTGGTTTATATTGTGTTATGACCACACTATAAAGACTAGACTGCCCCCAAATTTAGTTCAGATCTTGAGATAGATGACACCACATACAAACCAAGAGGATAGGAGAAGTTCTATAACTCACTAGTGAGACTTCCGAGTCTCATTATAGCAAAATAATCCTAAGCTGGTCTGAAAATGGCATGAGAATGCATGAATAGGAGACTGGCTTAGGTTTTCATGACATTAGCGGGTTCCTATGCCATGACAGCAGCATGTGTGGTTTGAAATTTTAACTTGTAAGGGGCAGGCACGTTGGCTCATGCCTGTAATCTCAGCACTTTGGGAGGATGAGGTGGGTGGATCACAAGGTCAGGATTTCAAGATAAACCTGGCCAACGTGGTGAAATCCTGTCTCTACTAAAAGTACAAAAATTAGACAGGCGTGGTGTCGAGCAAGTGTAATCTCGGCTACTCAGGAGCCTGAGGCAGGAGAATTGCTTGAATCTAAGAGGTGAAGGTTGCTGTGAGCAGAGATCACACCGTTGTCCTACAGCCGGGGCAACCAGAGAAAACTCCATCTAAAAAAAAAGAAAAGAAATTATAACTTTTGACAAAGAAGTACTCAGACTTTCTTACCAGCTTGCCCAGAATGGGAAATAAAAGAGTAGTGTGAGAATTGTGGCTTATAAGCTGTCAGCAGCCAAATATCAAAAATTGAGGTCCTACGTGATACATTGGATCTGATTAAAATGTGTGTGTCCACATCTTGTACAATGTTCTTCAAAGAGGATGAGGTTCCAGTGCTGTGACTGATGTGTTCACATAACTGCACCAGCATCCAGAGAATATGACCTGTATTCATTAATTAGTTTAGCCAGTATTCAAGTGACTATCAAATGCAATGCAACATTCTCATCTAGGGAACTTGAATCACTGTGTTCAGTCCGGAATCTTGATGACAGAATGGGAACACCAAGGAAGTGGGTGGCTAACAGCATGTAAAGCAACAGAGCTCCTGTTCAATTTCCTTGCAGTTTCTTTGTAAGCATGGAGTCTCTTAATGTGTCCTTTGATGTTTAGATTGCTCATAAACCCTAACATGATAGTTAATTCTCGTTCAGTATTGGTAGATTTTAGTTCCATTGGAGACTAATGAGAACATTGAAAACAAAGCAAAAATATAAAGGTTGTTATTGTGTTGGCAGAGATGGCAAACCTAGTTATAAGTTACCAAAACTAGAATGTAATAATTCAAGAAAAAATTATTCTGATAGTGATAGTTGTCACACGTGTCTCTCACATACAGAGACCACCAGGCAGGCTTTGTGTGGGCAACAAGGCCATTTATTTCACGCTTGGGGGGCCAAATCAGAGAAAGGAGTTAGGCAAAGGGGGTAGGAGAGGCGATTGGTTATATAGGTTGGGGCAAATGGTCAGCTAAAGGTGGTATTCTGTTTTGGGGAGAAAGGTGTCATGAGATGCATGATCACAAGGGTAGGGGTCATTTATTACAAACAGGCATGATCATAACGGTGGGAGGGTGGGTGTTGGTTGCAATTAGAGGGGAAGGTGCAGTAAATTACATAGTTACAGGGATGGGGATTTTGAGAAACCCAATGTCCGACGGGAGGTTTTTGTAAGGTTGAGCAGGAACAATGGTTACATGTTGCAGAGCAATTAGTTGAGGAAGAAATAAGTTGTTTCACTTCTTTCTGTTGCCCCCTGGTTACCTGTGGTTACTTTAGACTTTCTGGCTCCTGGGGACCATCCAGAGGTGTACATCCGGGTCACCAAGGCTAAAATGGCCAGGTTTGGACTTGGAGGTCTGACAATAGTGAAACTATTTATCCTCATCGTACTGTTTCATTTATGAATTTGAGCTAACTATCGCTATAATGCAAAGCTGATATTTAAATTTTTTTTGTTTTATTTTACTTTTTCCATTATTTTTCTAGGCAAGGTGTATCAAGTAATGTCATCTAGGCAATGGCATCTAATTTTTTTTTTCCCATAGGTCTCAAAGTGTTATGATTTCCTTTATGGTGTTACTCTTATCTTTCTGTTATTGTGTGTCTGCTTGTGGGCATGTGTGTTTGTGTGTGTCTGTGTGTGTGTGTGTGTGTGTGTGTGTGTGAGAGAGAGACAGAGAACTGTCTTTTTTTTCGGATGGAATCTCGCTCTGCTGCCCAGGCTGCAGTGCAATGGCACGATCTCCGCTCACTGCAACCTCCGAGTAGCTGGGACTACAGGTGCGTGCCACCATGTTTTGTATTTTTAGTAGAGACGGGGTTTCACCGTGTTAGCCGCGATGGTCTCAATATCCTGACCTCGCGATCTACCGGTCTCGGCTTCCCAAAGTGCTGAGATTATACGCATGAGCCACCACACTCAGTCAAGAGCTGTCTCTAAATTAACTAGCCACACTGTGACTCACTATAATATGTTTCTCCTATAACCCAGCAAAAATAGCATTAAACTTGGAGTTAGAAGACAGAGGTATGACTTTTGCCTTGAACTTGCTAGCTGTTTATAGTAAGATAAATCAGTTTAAAAAAAATCTAAAAAGTAATTTTTTTTTATGACACCACTTGCCTTTCTTTTCTGGGCTACAGCATCTTCATGTATAGAGTGAAGGATTTCACTTAGTCGACCTTTCAGGCAACATCCAGATGTACAGCTTAAAATACTATAAATCACTTAGGCAACATGTTGGTGGGACATAAGATTTATTTAAGATAGGAAATCATTGATTTATTCTTCCTTGTTTGCTTTTTTGCTATGTGGGTCAGGCAATGTCTCACCAAAGTAAGAGTTTAGAAACAGTATATAACACAACTTTGTTATTCGGACAATAACTTCTTGTTCTTGAATAAACAATATTGATTTCAGATGTATTAGATTTATCAATTATAATTAAAAACTGAAGTATTGGGTGGCTATCAATATTGACAGAAACAGTCTGGCATAGTAATGGATGCTTTAAAAATTAGACTAAAGAAAAGCAGCGTATTTTCATACATATATGCACTTGATTTTCAGTTCTTGAAAGTGTAAAAAATTATAACGGTGTTAATAAACTCTATTAGATTTCAGATTTCTTTTTAGTTGTAAATTATGCTTTGTTGGGAAAAGCATATTAAAATTATAATCCAAAAAACATGACTTCTTTTTCTAAATAATCATCTTTTTAATGAATTCTTATCTTCACTGCAAATTGCACTAAAATTATTTTGTATGTACGTCATATTATTGTGTATATATCTCTTTTGTGAGGGCTGATCCTACAACTTAACACAGGTTTCTGAGGTGAATTGTATTAGTAAATTACATATATTTGACTATAAAGCATGAAATCAAAGTGAACCTAAATAATGTGTATGTGGAGTGAGGAAGCTCACCTCAGCCACTCAGTTATGTAGAAAGACAAAAAACATTATCATATAAGGACATGCTATTAATATATTTTACCATCACCAAAAATCCAAACTTGGAGTAGTGTCACATAAAAATAAATGTAAGTTTAAAAAATAAATTAAATAATGTATTTTATTCTTCAAGACTACGTGAAGCCGACTGCAGTGGCTCACGCGTGTAATCCCAGTACTTTGGGAAGGCCAGGGAGGGAGGATCACCTGAGATCAGGAGTTCAAGACCAGCCTGGGAAACATGCTGAAACGCCACTTCTACTAAAAATACAAAAATAGCTGGGCGTGGTGGTGCAATCCTATAATCCCAGGTATTTGGGAGGCTCAGGCATGAAAATCGCTTGAACCCAGAAGGCAGAGATTACGCCACTGCACTCCAGCCTGGGTGACAAAGTGAGGCTCTGTCTCAAAAAAACAAAAAGAGTACATGAAAAGTTTCCAAATCAAAAAATATTTTTGAAATTTTACTTACGACTAGTATCTCATTTGCCTGTAACTCTCCATTTCTCCTCATATGCACTGCAGATAACAAAACCATTGTAAACGCTGTTTTTCTCCCCTTCTCACTGTGATGTTTCATAAGTAAAACCTAGATTTTCCCAAAGAAGACCTCTATTTATTTTACTCTTGAAGACCCAGCTGTGCTAAGTTGTGGCTAGGAAAATGCAGAATAGAAAAATAAATATTTTGACATCTGATTGTTTAATATTTTAAGCAACTGATTTTGAGAGTATTCATATTTTTAAAAAGAGTAAAAAAATGGAATTATATGTGCCAAATCATTTTTGTAATCAGGCCTCCTTACACACACACAAATGTACACACATTCACTTACGTACACAATTCTAGTTTATATTACTGTGCTGATTACTATGGTACTAAAATATAATCAAAATAAATGGTATGAATGTCCATGGAGAGAGATGATTGATTACGTAACTAGTCACTGCATGCATTTTCATTACCTATTAAAAGAAATAATTTTTTAAACCAGTAGGGACTCATTTTGGGGAAAAGTATTATCTGTGTGCATAATTTGTAAATATTTGTGAGAGACTGTACCAAATTTTTACTTGAAATTTAAAATTAAGTTCATATACTTTTTAATATTCCACTTACTGTAATAGTCTGTGCTACTTTGAAATTTAAATTTAAACCTCCAGTAAAAAGAAAAATAAGGAAGTAAGTCAATGAATGAGTCAGACAGAAAGATTGCTATCTAATATGTAGTGTATTATATATTCTCAACTGTAATTTTCCCAAGCATCTCTTCTAGCTGCTGGAGAAATACATATAAAAATTTGCCCTGAGAGAGAGAAAAAAAAAAGTTTCTGTGTGAAGAAAAAGAATTTAAAAACCACACAAACACCATACACAGGGTGAGTGATACAAGAAAGATGATTCTTTTAATGACCAACATATGTAAGATGAAAAGATGACGTGATATACAGGAAAGTATCTAGTATTGTAGTCAGAGAGAAAAGAGAGAAAACTGCATGAAATATGTATTTCAGAGATCTATTGTACATAGATCTTATCTTTAAATACATCTTATCTATGTGATTTATAAATATGTGTTTAAACTACAGTGTAACAACTGTGAGCTATTTTGGTCTTGAGAGTGCATGTGTCTTCAGAAGTTGCCAATGCTTTGGATTTCACTTTACTGCTTGTGAGACTTAGAGCAAATTTTCACATTTGCTTAGAGCAAATTGATTTTCTCATTCATATTGATAGTATCTATTTAATAAATCTGATTTAATGATTAGACGTATTTTAAGAAAAATGCACTTTACATAGGAGGCACTTGGTGTATGTCAGGTGCTATTATTGCTTTATTAATTTTTAAAATAATAATTCTCCTAGTACCGTCTTGATCTGATTGGTATAATTACTTCTTATGTATAACCATAAAGAATGAAAATTTTGCAGAGATGTTATCACTTTATCCCACTGTTTTTCCTTACATGTTTTATAAAACTGTATGAAATATTTATTTTGTCACTCTACTGTTTAAATACATCTTTTCTATGTGAATTATGAATATGCATTTAAACTACAGAGTGTAACAACTTGCAACTCATTTTGGTCTTCAGGGCATGTATGTCTTAAGAAGTTGCTGAAAAAATACATAAGGCTTTTCTAGCACCTCAGGTAAAATTATGAATATTTAATTACATGTCATTGAACATTACCAAAATACGTAAAGACTTGCCATGCAAAATGCACTTAAATTGTATTCTTGCTTTATATAGAACACAATAACCAAATAGGGAATACTGTTTAAATTCCTCAAGTCAACAGCATTTATATATCATAAAATTTATTTTTTCTATTTATTAATTGGCATTACAAGTTTTCTCATATACATTATTAAATCCTAGTGATTTTGCTTTTGTGTGTGGAAACAGCAGAATCTCAAACCACCAACAAGTATCTAAAGTCAAAAGTATACATATATTTGTAAAAAGAGAATATTCATGAAGGCATGAATTTTACCTTTATAATTATCAACTGCTGTATGAGAAACTATTTTATTGCTTAGTTGCCTCAAATAGATATTTTATTGTACTCTTTCTTTTGTGGGCCATTTATTCAGCTCTACTGGGCAGCTTATCCTGTTCCATGCATTATCAGCAGGGAAAGCTCTACTGGGCTCTGAGGATCTACTTTCAAGTTGACTGTCCTACGTGGCTGGCAACTGTTTGCTGGGTTGACTGTTCCAGTAGGTCAGGGGCGAGGTTCCTCTTCATAGGGATCTCTCTACAGGCTGCTTGTGTTTCTCATGACATGGTGGCTGGATTCCATGAGACAGAACTGGGCCTGTAAATTGGCACAGCATCGCTTCTGCCATAAATTTCTCAAAGCAGTCCAAAACTCTGATCAGATTCAAGAGGAGGTGAGTAAACCCCACCTCAAGAGGATAACAGCGCCAAAAACATAAGTGTGTATCTTTAATCCACCGCAACGACTAAACACCCTCACTGTGAAATACCCTCACATGAAAGTTCATGGCAATTTGCAGTTATTTGAAATAATTTGCTTGATAATTACAGGTCTAAAATTAAATTACTTTGAGGAGAGCAAAATAGATTTTTCTTACTGACAATGTAATGATAACACTGAACTTGAGTCCATAGTTAATGTTTGTTTGGATTCAAACAGTCAAGGTATTTGTCAGGCTTACTAGTGCCAAACTCTTTGCAACGGTGAATGTAAGTGACTCTATGAATATAGCTAACACTGTGGGTGAATGAAGCTTAACTTTGTTGAGAAAATTCCTGAAATCACTTTAGAATATACATCTCAGAATTACTCCCTGCCACAAGGGAAAGCTACTGGGCTATGTATACACATTTTTTTTTTTTTTTTGAGATGGAATCTCCTCTGTCGCCCAGGTTGGAGTGCAGTGGCATGATAGCTCACTGCAACCTCCATCTCTGGGGTTCAAGCAATTCTCCTGCTTCAGCCTCCCATGTAGCTGGGACTACAGGCACCTGCCACAATGCCCAGCTAATTTTTTGTATGTCAGTTGAGATGGGGTTTCACCAAGTTGGCCAGGATGGTCTCAATCTCCTAACTCTGTGATCCTCCCACCTCGGCCTCCCAAAGTGCTAGAATTACAGGTGCAAACCACTGTGTCCAGCCTATAGAACTATTGTCATTAGTCATTGGTTGAAAGTTGCTTCCTGGGGATAGTATTGCCCTGGTGCTTTCAGTCTAACTTTGATTAACCAAGTGTGTTGCTGAAACTAGAGAAATCTTAAGGCAAAGAGACCACGTGTTTGCTGCCATAAGTTAGTGCAGTATGCACTGAAATACTGCAGTGAAGAAATACCTGCTACAAAGCAATGTATAAAGAGAGAAAGGTGCATCTATGTTAAAAGATGTATCATTAAAATTCTTATTTCATGTTACAGAAATGGACATCTGTGAAGGATAAACAATTGGCATGTGATACTTTTAAGTTATATATGAAACATTTTAATTGTCTACAAATGCTTAAAATAAATACTCATCTTTGGCATGAGATATTTATTTATAATTTAATTTTACATTTTGAATGAATTCTGTGGACTTTGTATAGATTTTGGGTTGCTTAACTGGAAATAATTAAATATTTCACAAAAACGTATAGCAGTTTTCGAAAACACTTAAAATATTTTGTTTTGCCTTCCTTTCCTTTATATACATGGTTAAGTAATAAAAGCTGCTTGATTGATACCTTGGATATGAGCAGTATAATTAGCTTTCATGCTCAATACGCACATACGCTCAAAAAGTAAGGGCATACCCTAAAGCAAATAGTTAATATGATGCTTTAATATATTCCTAAAAGTAATCAAACATTTATGGGTTCACATCACACTGTGTTCATATTATTAGGATTTGCCTTCAAAGTTTTTAATCTAAAACACAGAGATTTTCAGTTTAAAGTATGTTGGTTATTTTAATATTTTACTCAGCTTTATTTTTTTTAAATAAAATATATAGATGAGCTTGTGATTTCAAATTATTTAAAATAAATAATGTTTTATATGATACTGTTTGACTTAATGAATTTATTTTACAGGTAAGAAAAATATACTGAATGCTATTGTGAACATTCTCATTTACTTCTCTCAGATTTTCTCATTGTTACATAAAAGGATGTATTGTTACGTGAAGTTCTTTCAGCCTTCATTAAAATTCTCTAGAAGCATTCTGCTTTAGGACTACAATCAGCAGTCATGGTTTGTATACTTAATAATCATTTCACTGGGTTTATTTTTCAATATCCCTAGGGTATTAATCTTTGGAAAACTCACCTGCAGTTGAGATGATTCCATTGTAGAATATTTCTTCATTCCCAATAGCACAGTATAATAAGTACTAGTTCTATTTTCATACTGTATCGACTAATTTGCAATCACTGCAGATCTTAAGATTTCCTTTATCCAAGATGTCTTAACCTGCCAGGGGTTATGTTCATCAATTAATGTTTGCAGAGTGAATTAATTTCATTGTGAATTTGCTAACTCCTACTTTACTAAAAGTCTCTTTGAACCGAAGTGTCATGTTGTTTGTTTGTTTGTTTCCTGACAACTAATGAGAGATCAGTGGAAATGATTTCTGAGATATCTTCTTAACCTTTCAAATTCCGACATATTCTATGCAACTGTCTTAAACTAATTTTTTTACCAAGCCATTAAATTGAAAATACCAAGGAGTGTTATTATGAAAATATTTACTATTCTTAAAACGTGAAAATATGATGTTTTAAACTTTGTTGGAAAGGTAATATTTATAGTGGGATTGAGAGGAGAGCAGTTAGATTTTTAATCCTGCTCTCTCACTTCTTTTATGGAATTATAAAATCTATTTAAAAATTTTGTGCCTCACTTTCTTCATCGGCAAAACTGTTAATACATACAACTCTGTGTATGTATGTTTATAATCAGTCACACTAAGGAATGCACTTAAATGCAAAGTGTATTTATTATTTCACAGTTTACTTACAAGAATATGTAGTTTATTCAAAATTATTATAAGTGAAAAGTCATTCATATAGACAGAGAATCACATAGTCTGACATCAGTTGGCAACAGGTGTAAAGATATTCTTGCTGCTTGGTTCTGACAATGGAGAAAGCAAAGCTGAAGTGAAATCTAATCTCAGATGATTTCCTGTTGCTGTGCTTTCAAAGGCAAAGCAACAGAAGTCATATCACATGGAGAGAGCTAAAGCAAGACAGATAAGGGGAAGGTCCAGACTCTTTTAAAGGACCAGATCTCACATGAACTAACTGAGCAGGGGTTCACTCCTTGTCTTGAGGACAGGACTAAGGCATTCATGAGGGACCAGTTGTTATGACCCAAATACCTCCCACTAAGCCCACTGTCAACATTAGAGGTCACATTTCAATATAAAATTTGAAGGGGACAAAACAGCCAAACCATATCATTTATATCCATACCCAATCTGTTCTTCAGAAGTCTGCTGATATAAAATAGAAAATTCAAGCAGTTCTTTTGGAGCATAGCACACTTGTTTGTGGGTAGCACTCTCACTTCTAGGGGGCTGCTGGGACTTGAGTCTAGTTATAAGTCTAGAAACAAAGAGGGCTGATGGGGGTGGGTCCTGGGGAGAATCAGCATTGTCTTGCCTGACAACTGTCTCAGGGGAGGCTGTTACTATTTCCTCAGGCAATACAGGGTTAATATCCTCAGACAGGTGGACAGGCTGATACCATTCTGGGTCAGGGGGGCGATGTTGCTATCATAGAGTGTAGAGAAGTCACTTCCTCTGGCAAAATTAGCTCATCAGAATTTAGGAGTTCAGTATCCCCATCTTCATCAGAGTCCTCCCACACATCTCCATTTCAACTTGCGTGGTCAATTTTTTTCCGAACCAATGCCATCACTTCAACAGTTAACACTCAGCAAGGCTGAAAGTTAACACCATTTGTTGTTGGTTAGCCACTCACAGATGAGAGCTTGTGTTTGATTTTTCAGAAATTTAAACCCTTTGTCTTCAGAAGAGAAGATTCTCACTGTGCCCCCTTAGAAACTTTTAGGCTAGGTATGTGCCTCTGCAGCCAGGAATTAGAATCCGTTAGCTCATCCTTTGCTTTCTTCACTTTGTCCAGTGAACATAGGACCAATCAACCAACTTCATTATAGTTCTCGGTTTTCCACAAATATTCAAAAATATCATGTATAGAGTCACTACATTCCTTTCCTCCCTGTAGTGGTGAATCACAAGTATCACATACATTTTTTATTTTTTGCATAACTCTAAACAGTTCAAGCCAAGGACTGCCAATGCTCTCTCAACTATGAAGAGCAAAGTCCTTAGAGATTTTAGGCTTCATCAAATCTGAGAGCCAACTTCTGAAACCCCAACCTAGCTAAAGAGATTCATCCTTAAAATTCTATTTCTCTATAACCTTTATGAGCTGATTCCTTGTATCAAAATCTGTATTAGTCACAGTTCTCCAGAAAGACAGATACAATAGGATGTGTGTGTGTGTGTGTGTGTGTGTGTGTGTGTGTTTATTAGGTAATAGATGTATGTATAGGTCTAGAGGCAAAGAGGGGTGGTGAGGTTGGGTTCTGAGGAGAATCACCATTTTCTTGCCTGGCAACTGCCTCAGGATGCTATTGCCATTTCCTCAGGCAAACTTATATACATATATATATATATATATATATATATATATGTGTGTGTGTGTGTGTGTGTGTGTGTGTATACACATATATACACGTACACACATATATACACACACACACACACACACACATATATATATATGTATATACACACACACACATATATGTTTATTAGGGAAAATTGGCTTACATAATTACAAGATAAAGTTACAAAATAGGCCATCTATAAGCTGGGGAAAGAGAGAGGCCAGCAGCCTGGCTCAGTCCGAGTCCCAAGTCTGAAAGCTTCAAAACAGGGGAAATTGACTGTGCAGCCATAAGTCTGGGGTGAAATGCCCAAGTCTCATGTACCCAAGATGAGTGCACTTCTCAGCATCTGGAGGTCAAACAACCTGGAATCTGATGCCCAAGGGCAGAAGGGCAGAAGGAGAATAAGCACCTGGCACAGTAGGGGAAGAGAGAGAGAGCAAGCAGACTCAGCAAGCAAGCGACTTATCACCCTTCTTCTACCTGCTTTGTTCTAGCTGCACTGAAAGCCACTTCAATGGTGCCCACCCACAGTGAGTGTTGATCCTCCTCTCCTAGTACACTAACTCAAATATCATCTCCTCCAGCAAACACCCTCACATACACACTCAGGAACAGTGCTTCATCAGCCATCTAGGCTCCCTCAATTCAGTCAAGTTGACACCTAATATTCACCACCACAGTCTTATTTGTCCAAAATTGATCACAATTGCTAGATAGTAAAAATTGAGTCAACTTTCAGTAGGATTTTGTAATTGAGTTCCATTCACTAAATCATCTATGGAAACCTTGGAAATGTAAATAACTAAGCAATTCTTAGATAAATAATTGATCCTGTGAACAACTGTCTATCAGAAAGCCATAAAAAGCAATACTATAAAGTATATAATGACATAAATTACAGAAGGATGATAACTTATGAAAAAGCAAGTGATGTGTCATCTGAGAAGGTTTTAAATATATGCAGAGCCAGGAGAGAAATAGAAATTTCACAACTTCTCACTTATTTGTGGGAACTGAAAATTAAAACAATTGAATCCCTGGTGGTAGAGAGTAGAATGATGTAACTATTCGTGTTCTTAAAATCAAAGGAAGACACCAGAGCTCTCTCTGTCTTTCTACCATGTGAGGATAAAGCAAGAAGGCAGCCATCAGCAAGGCAGAAAGTGAGAACTCACCAGGAACTAAACCTGTTGATAAAGGTTGATGACCTTGGACTTCACAACATCCAAAACTGTGAGAAATAAATGTCTGCTGCATAAGCTACCCACTGTATGGTATTTTTTTTTATAATGACCTTAGCTGATTAAGATAGCATTCATTGAAAATCCATGATATTTCTTTGAAAGTGAAAATGTGCTTAAAGGATCTCTTACGCAACAATGTCCTTTCAAAGCTTTTGCAATTTTTTTTTTCTTTTATAGAAATGATTTTCAGAGCATGCAAGTTATAAGACGCACTCGCTTTCCTTTGCAGAAAAAAATCAATACTGGTGGAGTGCATAAGCCAGTGGATAGGCGTAATTTTCCTGTATGACTTTTGATTTTGAAAAGAAATTATATAAAATAACGTTCAGGAGAGTGTAAAAATCATTCACAAAGCTTCACCTGTTTTAACACTGAGAGCAGATATTTTGCAAAATTGTTTTAGGGTATAACTTTCTTTTTATATAGAAAATGAAATGATATTACTATTTTCAATGAAAACATAGTTAAGTAAAAGGAAAATGTGAATAAGAATTGTAAAAACTCTGTTTCATTTGTTGTAAGTAGGTAGTAATATTTTTAGTGATGCCTAAGCAAGAAAAGGTCATTTGAAGGCTATAATTTTAAGGAAATTATTTGTCTATGAGAGCATAGAGGATTTATAAAGATAAATTTATATAAATGCTTTATATAAATGGCCCTTGAGAAGACTAATGGTACATTGTATCATCTGCTATTACTTCATATGATATTCAACTAATTTAATACTAAATAACTTATATTGTCTTTTAAAATATTATAGATATTTATAAAGACTCCCTTCTGATACCTGCTGAAGGCACATTATGATTATATTAGAAAATCTAGCTGGACATTTTTGGATTTGAAATGCATCATAAGAGAATTCTATAGACTTAGAGAATAATTTAGGTTCCACAAAGCTTCATATGTTGAATTGTATTTAAAAATATAACAAACAATAGTGTTCTCCATTTAATTATCTTATGGAATAGATTTGTGTTTAAATATTTATTTTTCTTATATCTTTTCCACTATTTTATATTCTCAGTAACTTTGCATCATATGTAAATGATATTGACATTAGGGGTAATAAATTGTACATATTTTATTTGGAATTATAATTTATATTAACTGATCATATAAGACAAACTATGTATATAAAATATATATTATACACATGGAGAGCACACATGCACATATATATTTATAGTTTGGATATATTCATTAAAATAAAATATTAACATAGAAATTAAGTGTTTAAGTGTATGCATATATCTGTACCTAAGTCAAATTAAAATGAGCTGCTGTGTATAAATGATTAATTTTTATGTAAGCCTTTATGTTTTAAGACGTGTTGAATTATAGTCCAATTTTAATTGCTTGAAATTGACTTCATAAAGCTTTATTTTGAATCTCACAAATATTGATATTTTGTAGATACTATTTTATAAAATTTAATCTAATATTTTACTTATGACTATAGGTTTTATATTTTCATTTTCCATACAGTGATTACCTAGATCCCTTTGACAATTCAAAACAAGTTGACTCAATATCTTGTTTCAGTATATACTATGGACAAATTTTAACTGAACAAATGACTTGCTTTTCTGTCTACCATGATTTTACTCAGTCCCTGAGTATTTCTACTAATTTCAATTATCATACTGACATAAAGTCAGTTATCTTGAAATGCTTCTGTATCTTTGATATTCTTCTTCTCTTCTTCTCTACCTAAATAAAATCACTTTTCTGAAAAACTTCTTAAGTCCAGTGTTTACTTTTACAAGCATACAGCACACCTGCAATAGTCCCATCGCTTATTCTTCAAAGAATTAAAAGCCAAAAACCCACAGCATTCTCTCAGAGGTGCTGTACCTCACCAGCACCCAAGAAAAAACCCGGTTACATCCCCACACAAATCTCACCTTGAATTGTACTAATCCCTATGTGTCAAGGGTGGAGCCAGGTGGAGATAAAATAATCATAAGAATGGTTTCTCCCATAATGTTCTCATGGTAGTAAATAAGTCTCAGGAGATCTGATGGTTTTATACATAGGAATTCCCCTGCACAAGCTTTCTTGCCTGCTGCCATGTAAGATGTAACTTTGCCTTCTGCTTTGATTGTGAGGCCTCCCCAACCATGTGGAACTTTAAGTCCATTAAACCTCTTTTTCTTTATACCAATTTCAAGTATGTTTTTATTAGCAGCATGAGAATGAACTAACACAATCTAAAATATCCTATTGAAATTAGTGAATAATTGCTTTTCTCCTTTTTAATATATACACAGATTTGTACCTATTCTATAAAATAATCACTTATGCATCATATTAAAATTATTTGAAAATATAAACGAGAAACTCATGTTGGACAAATTCCACCAAAAGATAAGAGCAAAGCCACCATGGTGACCCCACTATGTGATCCTGTCTCTGGCCCTGAATTCCTCTTTCACTTGGGATTTCTCACTATTTACCACTGCTATTTTTGGGCTGTTTTATAGACATAATCCATGTTAATAGTGAAACAGAATCTTTCCCTCTACGCTGAAGAAGGATGAACAAAGTTATGTCCAAACATATGTAATAATGCCACTGAGGGGTACTTGACTCCAAACTTTCTTGACCCTTCAGTGAAGAAAATGTGGAAAGGAAGTGGCAGAGTTCAGCACAGCTCACCCTGTGTAGACTGCTTATGTCTAATAAATATGAGAGCACTTCAAAAAGTTTGTGAAAAAATTGACTTACAAAAAAAAAGAACAATACAAACTTTCTTTCTCAACATAGGCTCCAGCAATTTCAACACATGTTTGTAAACAATGATGCCACTCTTTAAGTCCAGGCTTAAGCAACCGAGGGTTCTAGGAATTTAACCATATAAATGAAGTGATTTTCCATTATTAACTGAAAATAAATGGGTGCATTTTGCAAATGTTTTAAGATTAGGAAATATAACGGAGTCCGAAAGAGACAGATCGGCACTGTAGAGTCACTGCTTAATGATTTCTCATTGAAATTCTCACAAAATTACCCTTGTTTGTTGAGAGGAATGAGCAGGACCACTTCATGGTAGAGAAAGACTCCCTAGTGAATATTTCACAGGAATTTTTCTGTTAAAGCTTTGGCTGTCTCAAAACACTTTCATAAAAAACAAAGTTATCATTCTCTGACCCTCTAGAAAGTCAACAAGCAAGATGTCTTGAGGATCCATCCCATAAGACTGTTGTCATGATCTTTGCTCTTGACTGGCCTGTTTTTGTCTTGACTGGGTCATTTCCATGTCTTGGTAGCCACTGCTTTGATTGGGCTACTACATCTTCAGGACCATACTGGTAAAGCTACGTTACATCGTCCGCTAACTTTTTCAAAGAAATCCTTCACCATTTTGCTCCCATTTGTTTAAAATTTTCATTGAAAACTCTGTTCTTGTCTGCAGCCGATCTGGGCATAACAGTTTTAGCACCCATTGAGTGGACAGTTTGCTCAACTTTAATTTTTCAATATGAATTTGTATTAGCTAAACCATTGAGATGTTTGTAGTGTCGACTGTCATTTGTGCAGTTATTCACTGAGCTTCTTCAATTAGGGCAAGAACTAGATATTTTTCTTGCACATTGACATGGATGGTCTGCCACTGTGGCCATCATGTCCAAGGTCTCATGCCTTCTTAAAACTAATTATTTATTTTAAACTGCTGATTTCTTTTGGGTATTGTCGCCATAAACTTTCTGTAAAGCATTCATAATTTCACCATTCGTCCACCAAAGCTTTATCATAAATTTGAAATTTGTTGTTGCTTCAATTTTAGCAGAATTCATGTTTCTTTGATGGGGATTGTTTTTCAACTGATATTTTAACTTCTTAGTGTCTTAAATCAGATCCCAGTTGGACATGTAATTACAGGTTAGTATGAGTTTATTTTGGTGCCATTTTTAAATTCATGCAGATTTTTTTCATAATATGCAGTTTTCATGAACTTTTTGAAGACACCTTATAGTGTCATTTACAGTAAACCAGACTTCATGAAAAGATCAACAAGATGATAAATGTATTTTCATCTAATTGTTAAAACTTTCAACATTTCAAAGGTCATGAAAACTAGTCACTTTCCTATGAATTACATAATACCTTGTATTATGAAAAAGAAATTAACTTGTTCAATGAACCTCTTCTCTGGTCTCCTTTAGAATGAGCAATGTTAAGCTATTAAACTGGATGTACTTTGCTACTACCTAGATACAAGGTATGATAGACGATGCCTAATTAATTTTAAATTTTATATAAGCAACACATCACTTCTTAGCATAATTTATTAATATAATAATTACAAATATGTATCACTACTGTTATAACCAATCATCAGCATTTGAAATATAATAGAAAATTACCCCTTGCTAATCTGAAATTAAATATGAAGGGTGACAGTTCACTTAATTTTATTGAAGAAACCATTTTGCAAAGTAAAGGTATAACTATCACATTATACTCTTTAAATATTGTTTGTCAATCATACCACAATAAAAATAATAAAATGAACATATTTAATCGGATATCCTGTTTTTATTTACTAAATCTGACAGCCCTCCTGCTAGTGTCGCTACTACATCTGTTACTGCTACTGGCTAACTTGTGTTTCTGCAAGAAGTAACACATACCATGTACTTCTTAACTATTTTATGTGCATTTTTACAGTATTTACTGAAATCTTATGGAGTGAATACTATTATTATGTCTTTACTAATGAGAAAACTAAAGCATAGAGAGGGGAAGTAACTTGCTAGACGCCCACACACCAAGTAAGCAGTATGGCTAGTTTCAGAACTAGTTATTATAAATTGCAAGCCCATGTTATTACAATCAAAGGTTTACTGCTTATAATAATTTTTTTCACTTCAAATTATAATAGAGAATAGACTTATGACTTAGACTCTGGGGACCAGGGGATTTTAGCTGGCTGCCAGTATGGAGAAGAGAATTTGATAGAGGAAAAAAAGAGGATTCAGTAGCTTGGGTGATTTACAGCACAAAGGGAGTATTGTCTCATTTCCATTAGCAGAGGAAAACCTATTTTCAAAAAGTTTTAGATCACATATTTTTTGTTGACCTATGTACATTTCTGACTCAAAAAAGCAAGTATATATCACCTCTGTTAGAATCAACCAGACTTTGCAATCTAGAGCACTGCCAGCTTATTTCAAAGGAGGAAGGTCCTAACCTAATAGATTTCAAAATAGTTTTGTTGTGTCTTTATACTATAATTTGCTGGATTTCCCATTTACTTTCCTATGAGAAATCTGATGATATTAATCTACAAGGTAAACTATTTTGAATTTCTGAACCAGTTCTGGTCAATGTGAATTGTAAATCAGGTCCTTTCTACTAGAAATACTATAGGTGTGGTGATACATTGGCCTGGGCCATAACTCTAAGGAAATAATTAACACAACCATATTGAATGAAAGAACATAATTACAGCAGTATATAATGTCCTCCTGAGTATTTTATGGAACATATGTGGGTGCTTCCTAAAGCTACCCCCAGAGATCCTTAGTTACAGCCTCGTTATATTTTCTGCCTCCTTTTTCCTACCTGCTTTTACTATAGTGACAGCTGTTCCTTGTTGATCTTGTTTTGGCTTCTGCTTCTGGATTCACTGTTGGTACATGGTCACACATCCTTGGTTTTCAGGAGGCTTAATTCTTGCTTTCTGGCATCAGCCACTGCATTCATTCATATCCTGCCATAAGTTCCCAGCAGGGCTTCATTCTCTATCATTTCAAATCGGCTTACATCTATTCAGACAAGCCATTCCAGTCAATTACCCAGCTATAGCCATGGACTGTACCCCTGGTTGGCCCCATGGATTATAGCACATGCGAATCCTCTCCTAGTCAAAATCCATATTCAGTGTTCTGTTTTCACACCAAAACTGGATCTTTGCCCTAACAACAATCTGTATGACGGGAACCTTAGCATTCTCACTAGTGCCTGGCGGTTCTCTGGAAGATTGAATATATTGCAACGTCTCAAATCAACAGACTGGAACATCTGAACTATTTCTCTCCTAGCCAATGACACAGATTGAAATTATTTGGATATCAACAGAAACCCAAAATAATTCCGTAACAATCTTGTACAATAAAAACATGACCCCAACTATTTATTTAACTACCTCTTATTCTCATACCTTAAAAAGAATAATGCAGTCAGATCAAGACCTTTAGTTTAAACTTACTTTCCAACTCATTAGTCTTCTATTAAAGCTTCAAGTAACCCTGTTATGTTTTCCTTCAGCAATTCTTTCACTTTGCTTTTTTTTACTCTCTCTCTTTTTTTCTTTCTTTCTCCTTTTTACATTTTCTTACAGTTTTTAAACTCTGGTGTAAATATTTAAGTAAGGTATCACCAAAATCAAAACATTTAGTCAAAATATACTTGTATGTGCAGGGATTTAAAGTATCTTTTAGAGTAAAGAGACCACTGAAGGGCAGGATATATCCTTTTTATTTTTATTTTAGTTTTGTTGCTTTGGGGATTGTAGTTTCACTTGTAACTTTACTGATGATGTCTACACTACATGTGGAAAAACACAACAAGTTTGCTTCCTCAGTTGCTCCACTTTTTCCTACATAGACTATAAAATATTCCATTTTTTGGCCGTCATTTTTATTAACTGCCTCTTTTTAAATATTGAGAGTTGCTGCTTTAAGCCTTAATTGTTTAAAGTGTCCAACTAAGCATATTTTTAGCACTTCCAATCTAATACATTGTGAGGTTTATCATGTAGAATCCCAGAAAAGATACGTTTTCTGAAATATTGAGAATGACCTCTTCTTTGTATGGAGGTCCTGAATCACATAAATAAGATATTGCTGAAATCTGAGAGATGTGTAATTTCATTCTGCTCCCTTTGCTATGAAATATAGAACCATTGGTGTCATGAAATCGAAGAAGGATAAAAATGAAGGTCTTTACTGATAGAAGCACGTGCAGTTTATATTAGATTAAGAGGGATGGAAACAGATCTGTAGTTTTTGAAGTACATGAAAAACTGCAGTAGCACTGACGATACTGGCAGGTCAGCGCTGTAAATGGAAATAACTACTTTAGGGACAGACTGTTCAAGACCCATATTGAGAACCTGTGTGTCGCATATTTCCAGAAAATCAATTTATTTTCAGTAACTTGGGAGCGCTATGGTTTATGAAATATAGTTATAGTTCAACTGTCAGCTCAAAGCAAAATTTCAAAGTGAGTTCACCAGCGTTGTTTTGTTCCTTTAGGAGAAAAACACACCAGGAATTTTATTTCACTTTGCACTTTTCAGTTTTTCTGCCTAAATGTACTGCACTTGATTTCTTAGTAACTGTGTTCATGGCTTTCAAATTAAAATTATTTGAGGCTTTGTGTGAACTTGTTCATATGACATATATGAGTTGTAAGTTAACTCGTCAAGCTCAATAAAATATTTTAACAAACTATGATAAAAACATTTTATTATTGATCACAGACTAATACGTTAAAATAAGACTCTGTCTACTGAAAAAAGGTACCTGCAGATACCTCTGGGTTGTAGTAAATAAATCATTAAATTTCCACTTATAAGTTGATATCCCCTTTAAATAAATTATAGTCAATATACAGATATCCTGAAATACCTATTTTAATATTTTATGGTGCATAGTAGTAATGGAAAACATTTGGCAAGCCCTATTAGTTGTGATATTAAAAAAAAACAGCTCCCAGAATTATATACTGTATTCTTTCTAATTAATGACTAAATAAATGTCAGTGTGGTATTAAATCCAATTACCATTTATTAGTCTTTTTCAATCTGGGAAAATACATTTTTATACAGTCTCTTGTATAAGTATAGAATGTTATTATAACTTACGAAGTCTGTTTTAAGTGGAATCCTCATCGTATTCATGATAGAACCAGAGTTTAGTTTACCTGTTGGTATCTGAATAGTTTTTTCTTTCATCCTTCAATAGCAAAAATAATACCATCTTTTATCGACATCTCAAGATCTAAACAAAGATCTAATGGTCTTTGTTTTATTTCAAGACAAATATGTAACATGCTCATTTGGTTTATGAAAACATTAATAGTTTCAAGTTTCATATGTTTTGAGTAATTAAACAGTAAGAATATTTTATCATAATTTTGTGAAAAATTTGTAATTAATGTTGTCATCTAGAATTTGAAGTTACAGTGATGAAATGAAATGGTTTCTTAATGGAATTTATGTAGCACTTTCAAACAACTCAGCAGGAAGAATTAAAACTTGCATTGAACATAAATATAAATAAAATTGCTTATTTACAAAACAGAACTATTCATGAATTATAGATGGAAAAATTAGATTAGGTGTTTGCACTATCATGATATCTAATAAACTGAATAAAAAAGACGATTTATATGCATAAACGATGGAGAAAATTTTTATTTCTAGTTATTTTTCCTAGAAAAAATAAATAAAAAGAAGAAATAACATAATTCTATACATGTCATAAATGTGGGCCAAAGAAGAAAACACGCACAGTTAGTGCACCATGGTGCTAAATTTACCCTAATTCTCTATAAGCCATATAGTTAACTTGTTAAAATATTGAGAATTTTTAATAATAATAATGAGTCTAGATCAAAGTTAAATGAGTGGATATTCTTTATTTTCCCTTTCCTGTATGGAGCATAGAGAAAAAGGTTTGAAAACAATCACTGCTGACTCTCTCACACAGATAAATAGGTTTCAGGAATCCACAATAAATTCATGGAATTTGCAAAAGTCTGACTTCATTCCCACTTGGGGATGTGTGGCGACTGTCACTACAGTGTAGAATAAATTTATGGGATGCATAACAAAAGTTCAGACAGGTAAGCAGAGAATTGTTATTCTAATACAGACTCAAAGAAGTTTTAGTTAAGTCTTCCCACTCACCTCCAACTTCCTAGAAGTCTAGCTTACAGAACAAAGCTATACAGTCCAAACTAAGCTGAGATGGGAGTCAAGAACAAGTCACTATAGCTGTATCAGATGAAATGGTCATATGGTGAAAATGATTCATTTTAACACCAACTAAAATAAAAGGAAATCTACTCACAATCAATTTGAAATTTGAAAAAGGAACACAGCCTGCAGAAGATTACCAAAGAAACTATTTTGGAACAGATTGAAACATTGTATAACTGTTTCAGGTGTAAGAACTGCTGAGGTAGAATATGAAGTCAATTTAAAAAAAAAGAAAACTTCAATAATGTAATGTCATAACAATTTAATTATCCAAAAATAGAAAGTGATGAGCCAAGGAGGGGAAATGAGTATTCAAAGAATGCTTTTAGGCATTTACAAATGCATTAAAAATAGTAACAAATAGAAGAGAATTTGAAAATACATAGAAAAAATACCGAGAAAAGTGCAGTAAACATAAAGGAAAAGGAAAGAAATTAAAGCAATAATAGAGAAATATTGGACATAATGGATAGAAGTAGAAAATGTAAAAAGTATACCCAACAAATCAAACAGAGACAGTGTTTGAAGATAATAAAATAAATTACTTTAAAATGAAAGAAGATCTGAGACTGAATATCAAAAATTGTTTATAATCCAGGAAAACGTTGAAACAACTTTACTAATGGCCAAATATCTGTTGATTCAAGTGTTCGATTCAGAGTCAAATAAAGAATGACTGATTTCATAGATGTATCAGTTAAGAATGAAAATCATAGATCATTGGACAGTACTAGCTTAACTAAATTATTTTCTTCCCCTATATATCAATAATTCAACACTAATGCATCAATTTAGGAAAGTCACCAGTATTATACACAGGCCTCCTCTATCCTTTTCTTCTGCCATGTGACTGTCATCTAATGTAGTGGTCCCCAGTCCCTGGACCATGGACCAGTACCAGTCCATGGCCTGTTAAGAAACAGGTCGCATAGCAGGAGGTGAATAGCAGGTGAGCCAGAGCAGGTGAGCCAGTGAGGCTGAGCTGTGCCTCCTATCAGATTAGCGGCAGCATTAGATTCTCGTAGGCGTGCCAATCCTGTTGTGAACTGTGCATGTGGCGGATCAAGTTTGCATGCTCCTTTTGAGAATCTAATGCCTGATGATTTGTCACTGTCTCTCATCACCTTCAGAAACCAATGTACACTGAAGGAG
The DNA here is from genome assembly GCA_004027835.1 of Alouatta palliata. NCBI lineage: Eukaryota > Metazoa > Chordata > Mammalia > Primates > Atelidae > Alouatta > Alouatta palliata. Next base: position 180,322 of record PVKV010001451.1, read on the forward strand.
AAAACATAAGTAACTGTGATTAAAGCCTCATTCTGACAAGGAAAGAATATGAAATCTACAGCAATCACTGGTTGATGACACATAACAAATTCTGCTGGTTATTAATTGGAAAGACTACACACTCCTGTAAGCAGAGGATGTTACCTAGTCAGTCAATTATTCTGTCCCTAGTTCATTTTTCTAGGAAAATTTTCAGGGTCCATTTTTACTTCACGTTTCACGGATCCGCTTTCTGGGAAAAATCATTCATGCTCATTACTTACACTTTAAACCAACCTCAGGCTATTACCTTTCTGGGGACTCCATAATGTTTGTGTTAGAGGAGGTTATTGATGACCCAACACTCCAAATTTGTGCCTGTTAAGCCATTCATATCATGGTTTATGTTCTGCTTTGTTTCAGCTTGTTTGTTTTGTTGTTGTTATTGCTCCACAGTTAAGACTGTGTTCCAGGCAGAAAGAAGAAAAAGGCTAAATGATTCAACGAGGACATTTCTTTCTAATATTTTGCCATTTCATTTGTGAAGGGTTACCTTACAAGGAGACTTTCATCAAAATTTCATTGGCTATAATTGTGTTGTATGGACTCCACTATCTGTGTGGGAATGTAGACAAATAATATTCATCACTGCACATGTGCTGAAGAAAATTGGGGCCCTATGAATGAGAAGTGGAGAGAGATTGATATCAGATAGATGTCTACCACAATCAGCTGGAATTGTCAAAATATAGAATAGAAAATATATATTTTTAAATCTATCTCTCAGAAAAAAGATAAAGTGTGAGAGAGAGAAGGAGATCCTACACAAATTTTAAAAAGCAATCTCCACTTAACCAGAATTCACAATTTTAAATTGTAGCTGATAATGTGTAACACTTGAACTTTCAGGTCCAGATATAAACTTTTCAATGTAACCAGCAACAAGTTGTTTGTTAAAGATTGGGGAAAAGGCAAAATTACCCACACAAACATAATTCAAATATATAGTGTTCATGAATTTTAAGCCCCAGAGGGGTATTTGTTAGGGTAAAATCCCTAAACTGAACCATAAGCAGAGGACTTGATGAGAAAACTTATATTGCTTTGTAGCAGTTGGAAGCAAACACAAAACATGTCCCAGAAAATAGGTAGAAGTTAAAAAGGCAATCCTAGGAGACACAATTTAACCTAGAATTAGGAGGTTTCAAAGCAAAATTGCATCAATGCTAAAAGGGCAAAGAAGAGTTTAGTTGAGACTGTTCAACTGAGGAGAAGCCAGAACTCAGTCTGTGGCAGAACCCTTTGAAACAAAAGACTGGAAATGTTTCAAGTGCTGGATTAGGGGGATTATAAGCCACTTGTGTAGGCTAATTGTCCTTAACCAAAGGGAAGTAAACTTCCTCATATCGTCACTAGAAAAGCTAATTTTACAAGAAGAGAAGTTTATGAGGTACTTCACTGAAGTTAGACTCATCCTTCTACAGAGAGACTGGGAAATAGAGACATGATCTTTCTTAATGATTACATTTCAAAGGCATGAATCCCAGGTCCTAGAGAAAGGTTGTAATGACAGCAAGGGGCTTTGAGAAAGATTCTATCTCTAAGAAGTAAACAAATCATTTAGCAACAGATGACCTAGAGAAATGGGGAAAAATATCGTGCTAACTATGCATCTAGACAAAGGTCAAATATTGAGCATCTATAAGAAACTTGAACAAATTACTAGAGAAAAATAAACACTCTCATTAGAAAGTAGGCAAAGGACATGAACAGACACTTTTCAAACAAAGACGGCCATGTGAGCAAAAAGCCTATGGAAAAAGTTCAATATCAGTTATTTTTAGATAAATAGAAATCAGAAACACAATGAGATACCATCTCATACCAGTCAGAATGGCCTATTAAAATGTCAAAAACTAACAGATGCTGGCAAGTTTGCAGAGAAAAGGGAACACTTACTCACTGTTGGTGGTGATGTAAATTAGTTTAACCATTGTGGAAAGCTGTACGGTAATTCCTCAAAGAGTTAAAAGCAGAACTACCATTTGATTCAAAAATCCTGTTACTGGGTATATATGCAGAGAAATATAAATCATTCTACCATAAAGACATACGCATGTGAATGTTCACTGAAGCAATATTCACAATAGTAAAGACATAGACTCAACCTGAATGCCCATCATTGGTAGACTGGATAAAGAAAACGTGGTACATGTACACCATGGAAAACTATGCAGCTATAAAAAAGAACAAGATCATGTCTTTTAAGGGAATATGGATGGAGCTGTAGGCAATTATCTTCAGCAAATTAATGCAAGAACAGAAAACCAAATACTGCATGTTTTTTTCTTATAAGTGGGAGCTAAATAATGAGAACTTATAACACAAAGAAGGAAATAACAGACACTGGATTCTACTTGAGGGTGGAGAGTGGGAGAAGAGGAGCAGAAAAGATAACTATTGGGTACCAGGCTAAATACATGGGAGATGAAGTAATCTGCACAACAAACCCCCATGACAGGAGTTTACTTATGTAACAAACTTGGATATGTACTCCTGAGCCTAAAATACCAGTTAAAAAAGAAAGATTACATCTCTAAGAGGCAAAAAGAAAGAATTTGCAATTACAAATTTTATAAAATAAAGCTCTCAGAAAAGGAGCTCTAGAATGAACAAGAACCTTGTCTGAAGTTTAGTCAAGTTGAGGAAAACATTAAGGTCATAGTGGTCAGAGGTATATAAGAAAGTTGAGCACAATTACCTGTACTCAATGGCTTCCAGAAATAGATGAGCTCATATTCAAGGAAATGGAATAAAGAAAAGAACAAATAAAAAAGACTTCAAAATAGATACATTTGATATACCTAAGAAATTGGGAGAGGATAATATTCATGGAATATAAAACACGTAGGTAGAAAAAGAGATAATTTAGACATCACAAAAACCAAAACATACCTAACATCCCACAGATAGCTAAAAAAATGGATCAGGCATTAGTGAGAAAAACATTTTGAATTAGGAGAAAGCTCTGAGGAAATATGCCAGAATTTAATAGAGATTAATAAGGAGACACAATATGTGAAGAATTTAGAAACATCAACAATTAATCATAAAGTGCCAGCCTATGTGGAATAGAAATGTATGTGTAAGGCCAGTTGCCTTGCTGGGAGCTCGGACCCACCCATCCTTCCCAGCAACAGGGAATTACGTCACCACTCTGCACCCGACACCTAGCCCCCGCTGAAAAACCCCTGCCCAAAAATTTCAAAAAAGCCACACCAAACCCTGCCCAATAACTCTTTGTCCCGTTTAAGTCATTCTTCCCCAGGATGGCCCACTCACCAAAGAGCCCACCTACCTACCAGTAATAACTGCCTTCACTCCACTTCCTGGGTCCCAATATCCAGTCGAGTGCCTTATGCTTTGTCTGCCCTATATCCAATCAAATGCCTTCACTTCTTATAAAACCCCTAGCCCTAAAAAGTTAAGTGCAACTTCTCTGACCCTTACCTGGACCACAGAACCTCGCCCGGGAGCTGAATAAATCGGATTTTCATTTTCTTATACTGGCCTCAGTTTCCTCATTTTGACTTGACAATATACCTTACAGTATGAAGGAGTAAACGTTCCTGAGAAAAAGTTGCATTTATTATCCAAAACAGGAAGGGAAGTAGTCTTTAGATTGAAAACACCACTTACACAACACATAGCAGGGGAAACAAAAATAACACCAAAACATACAGCAAGACTGCAAAATATCATACCTAACAAAAAACCTTCTAAAACTAACAGACAGCAGGCAAATAACTTGTGAGAAGACAATTATATCAACAACATTGTCCATAGAAGCAATGCACAACAGAAGAAAATGGAATAAAATAGTTGAGAGAAAGATTCAGGTAAAATATCACTTAAGAATCTGGCATATACTAACTGTTGCCTTCACAAAAAGCATTAGTATGTAACAATACTTTTTTAGTATGTAACAATATCCTTTGAATGGTGTTATCTTTCGTGAGATGTTGGGAAGGCAATCCCTCAACTCCAAGCAATGGATATCCTACAACCTAAGGCAATTGTGTAAGAATCATTTCCTTTGTCAAATTATTGCATTAAGAATGAGCATTTGGACCTGGCACGGTGGCTCATGCCTGTAATCCCAGCATTTTGGAAGGCCGAGGAGGGTGGATCATCTGACGTCAGGTGTTCAAGACCAGCCTGATCAACAAGATGAAATCCTGTTTCTACCAAAAAAAAGAAAAATAAGCTGGGAATGGTGGCTGGCAGCTGTAGTCCTAGCTACTCAGGAGGCTGAGACAGAAGAATTGCTTGAACCCAGGAGGCAGAGGTTGCAGTGAGCAGAGATCATGCCACTGCACTCCAGCCTGTGCAACAGAGTGAGACTCCGTCTCAAAAAAAAAAAAACAAAAAAAAAATGAGCAAGCATATAACATAATTCTAAGCCATCATATTCTTGGTGGTGTGTGTGAGAACAGGGACCTTAAAGCTCCTAGTTATTTCTTGGCAGTAAAGAAAGACGCAAAACTAAACTCAACTTCATAGCACTGTGGATGGCATAGAAGACAGATCGATGCTGGGCTCTTATTAATGGCACTGACTTACTAAATTAAGCAAACCTGAAAATGACTTGCCTGTGGGCTTCTCATAATTTGAGATAATATATGTTGTAATTGTTAAAGCCGTCTTTAGTTGAGTTTCCTGTTCCATGCTACTTAACCCTAAGTATTAACAAAGTGGAATAAGAATTTAAGTACTCATAAATCATACCTGGCAAGGATTACCAAAGTCCTTGCTTCAACAAGAAAAATAAAAACAAAAAATCTAATGGGAACATATGTAAATGGGCAGCTAAAATCTATGTACAAAAACGATCTGGAATAATGAACAGCTCATTGCAACAATAATTATCTTTCATTGACTGAATTTGGGTAATTTTAAATTTTGGTCTTTGGCAATCCTTCTTTGCATTTTGTAAAGTAAACATATGGTATTTTTTGAGATAAAAAAACTTGTAATTTAAAAGTAAACCTTAAGAAGACTTTACTAAATAGCATTTTAACAGTTAATGATGGAAAATAGGTTAAACTGTAATGGTAACTCACTGGTGGTATAATGTTCCGCATATATTTTTATTGCAATATTTACCTCAATCTTATCATCACCTTTCATTAGTGTTATTTTATAATTTAAAAATTGCTGCCAAACTTTTCTTCCCTTTCCTAACTTTGTATTATGGTGCCATATAGTTATATCTATTTTTTAATACCACTTGTAGAATAAAAATATTTACTCAGCAAAATTATCTCAGCAACTCTCAGTGGCATTTTGAAAAACAATACATTTTCCAAAATAAAGATGAAAATATGCTTGTGATAGGTGCTGCCAGTGCTCCCATAAAAGGAATAGTTTTCTTCCCAATTTTATCTTTCTTTTAGTTGCCTTCTGTTTAGTTATAATTTTAAAAATATCCTTCAAAATATCATTCCTAACAAGCTTATATAAATTTAGCATTCATTTAATTAACCTTTCTCCAAAAGGATTTTTATTCGAAGTTCTTTGTTTCTATTTGTTCTGCATTATCTTTGTATTAAATGGAAAGGCTTTCAGGAAGTTGTGTTTTGAATATAGGAACCTAAACTTGAGCTGATGAAGAGAAAGTTGAAAATATAGACAAAGTCATTGCAATTAAGGTCATGCGGAATTTTATTTTGCTATATAGGAGCTGGGCCTTGCTGGTGAGAATTACACAAATTTGATGTACAAAATAAGGACATATGAACAACCCTTCACTGGTCCCATCACTGACTGAAAACAACATATTTTTGTTTATTGATGAGCCCACACAGACTGTGTAAATGTAGTTGTGGGGAAGACACCATAATCAGATGCAGTAGGTAGAAACAAATAGACATGAAAAGTGTGAATTTATTTAAAGTGACAGCTCAAGAAGTTATACTTTTTAGAAAAGTGCATATTTTAAAAAATAATTTCAAGAGAAGCCAATTACCATATGTTGTGAGATTTATAATTCGTCATAAAATGTGTTAAAATTTTTCAGTTATTTTATTATACTGGTAATGCTTTTGAGTGTTTCCTTTTGGATTCCATCAATCAATTCCTGGCTTTTAAAAAATTTTAGGAAACAAGATAACTTCAGTATTCAAAAGACACAGACAACATGAAATGGAGACATTAAACATCATATATACAAACATTTCAGGTTCTTTTGCTGACATTTCATGCTTTCTAGTTAAAGAGGTTGTTTTAAAAAGTCTACATCAAGGAATATTATATAGCCCTAAAAAAATGAAATCCTGTCCTTTGTAGCAACATGGATGCAGCTGGAAGCCATTATCTTAAAAGAATTAATGCAGGAACAGAAAGCCATATACTATAGGTTCTCGCTTATAAGTGGAAGCTAAACATTGGGTTCTTATAGACATAAAGATGGCAATCATAGACACTGGGGACTAATGGGAGGCAGAGGGAAGGATTGAAAGTAGACTACTGGGTACTATGCTCACTACTTGAGTGACAGGATCAGTTGTACCCCAAATTGCAGCAACTCAAAATATATCCATGTAACAAACCTGCACATGTAACTCCTGACTCAAAAATAAAATTTGAAATCTTAAAAATAAAAATAATAAAATAAAATAAAATAAAACCTCTAGCCATATGAATGTATTTTTAATATAGGTATAATATGGATGTATTAGTTTCACTTTGCTGCTGTAACAACTTAAACTTAATGGCTTAAAACAACATACATTTATTGACTTTGAGTTCTGTAAGTCAGAAATCTGAAGTGGATATTACAAAGCTAAAATCAAAGTGTCAGCAGGGCTGTTTTTTCTGGAGGCCCTAAGTAAGGATGTGTTTTTTCCCTTTTCAGGAGGCTAGCACATTATTTGGCTGGTGACCACCACCCCTGCAATCTGACTTCGGCTTCTGTCTTCACTGCTTCACATTCCCTAGTCTAATTCAAATCCTCCTCTTACATGCATCCTTGAAATTAGATTAACTACCTGTATAATCCGGAATAATATCCCCAACTCACCAATTTAATGATTTTTCATTAGATCACATTTGCAATGTACCCTTTGCTTTGTAAGGTAGCATATCAACAAGTTCTAGAGACAATATCATCACGAACATCTTCAGAGAGAGGATATTATCTTGTTTACCACAGGTGATCTCTGTGACATGGTATCAAATGCTCAATGAGTTCCTACTGCTTTTTAATTTTAAAGTATCTCACTTTATCAGCTAAACTAGGTTATCATTCCATGAATTCTATATGTCACATATATAGGATAATACAGAAAATTAACAAAATACTCTTCTATAAAAATGATGATGTTCAATATTGCAACTAAGTAAGTAAAGTATTTTTGGTACTGTTTTTAGGCTGTACATGTAATTTATTTATTAGAAGAAAAATAGCCTATGAGAGTCTAAACAAATATTGCTAATATAGTAAATTCTCCCTAGCTTTAAAAAGTTATTTATTTAGGAAAGATTTAAACAATAATAATTGTAAGCAGTTTATTTTTTTACATACACACATAATAATATAAGTTTTATTTTCCCCTTTATGGAAACTTATGCTTTTCATAAAAACTTTGAAATTGCAGGGAAAAATAATAGCATCTATTTAAAAACAAGCACTGTTAATATTGTCTCTGTACTCTTTGATGTCCATGTAAATTTTTCTATTTATATAAATTTTAAAGATTAAGATTAATACTATTGTTCTTTATATATCTAATTTATTAGCCTGACTTCTTCATATTTTGAGGGAAATACTTTCAGAATTTTAGGCACTTAAAATTTAAATAAATCATATTTAATTTGCTTACCTTTTATAAATTATTTACATTTATTAATATAAATGCAATGAACATAATTATGCATTTTTTTCTAAGAACAATTTTAAGAATGCAAAAATGAAAATATATTTTTCATAAAAAAAGAATTGTTAGTACATAGTTAGTGTATATATTTAAGGGGTACATGAGATACTCTGCTATAAGGATGAAATGCATAATAATTACGTCATGGTAAATGGTGTATCCCTCAAACATTTATCCTTTGTGTTCTAAACATTTGAATTATACTTAGTTATCTTAAGATGCACAATTAAATTTTTATTGACTATAGTCACCCTGCTATGATATTAAATACTGGGTTTTATTCTTCTAACTACTTTTTATAACTATTAATTATTCCCACTTCTCCTCAATCCCCATACAATTCTTCCTAGCCTCTAGTAACCATCCTTCCGTTCTCCATCTCCATGAGTTCAATTTCTTTAATTTTTAACACCAAAAAATGTGAGAATATGCAAATGTTGTCTTTCTGTGTCTGGCTTATTTCGCTTAACATAGTGATCTCCAGTTCCATCCATGTTGCTGCAAATAACAGAGTGTCATTCTTTCCTACTGCTGAATGATACTCCATTGTGTATATGTATCACATTTTCTTCATCCACTAATCTGTTGATGGACTTAGGTTGCTTCCAAATCTTGGCTATTGTGGACAGTGCTGTAACACACACCAGAGTACAGATGTCTCTTCGATACACTGATTTCCTTTCTTTTAGGTATATACCCAGCAGTGGGTTTGCTGGATTGTATTGTAACTATTTTTAGGGTTTTCTTTTTTTTTTTTTTAGGAACCTCTAAACTGTTTTCCACAGTGACTGTATTACTTAACATTCTCAACAACAGTGTAAAATTGTTCCCTTTTCTCTACATCCTCATCAGCATGTTATTGTCTGGTGAGATGATATTACATTGTAATTCTGATTAGCATTTCTTCTGATGATACTGGTGTTGGTCACTTTTTCATATATTTGTTTGACATTTGTATGTCTTCTTTTGAGGAAAGTCTATTCAGATCTTTTGACAATTTTTTCATCAGATTATTAGATTTTTTCTTGAAGAGTTGTTTGAGCTTCTTATCTATTCTGGTTATTAATCACTTGTCAGGTAGTTTTCAAATATTTTCTCCCATTCTGTGGGTTGTCTCTTCATTTTCTTGATTGTTTCCTTTGCTGTGCAGTATGATCCTATTTGTTCACTTTTGCTTTGATTGCCTGTGCTTGTGGAGTATTGCCTAAGAAGTTTTTGCCCAGATCAATGTCCTGGAGAGTTTTCCCAATGTTTTCTTGTAATTCTTTCATACTTTGAGATTTTTGATTCAAGTCTTTAATCCATTTGGAATTGATTTTTCTATATGGTAAGATAGGTGTCCAGTATCATTCTTCTGTATATAGATATCCAGTTTTCCCAGGACCGTTTATTGAAGATACTGTCTTTTCCCCAATTTATGTTCTTGGCATTTTTGTCAAAAATGAGTTTACTGTAGGTGTATGAATTTGTTACTGAGTTCTCTATTTTGTTACATTGATCTATGCAGGTTTTTTTATGCCATTATCATGCCTTTTGTGTTACAATAGCTCTGTAGTATAATTTTAAGCCAAGTCACGTAATTTCTCCTCTCCTTCTCCTCCCCTACTAAGAATGGCTTTGGCTATTCTGGGTCTTTTGTGGTTCAACAGAAATTTTAGTATTATTTTTTATATTTCTTGAAAAAATATCATTAGTATTTTGATAGGGATTGCATTTAGTCTGTAGATTGATCTGAGTACTATAGACATATTAACAATACTGATTCTTTCCATCCATGAACATGGAATTCTTTCTATGTATGTGTCTTCTTTAATTTCTTTCATCAGTGTTTTATAATTTTCATTGTAGAAATATTTCACTTTTTTAAGTTAATTTCTGGATATTTAATTTTATTTGTGATGATTTTAAATGGGATTACTTTATACTTTTTTTTTTTTTTGCAGAGTGTTAACTCTTGACATGTAGAAATGCTACCGATCTTTGCATGTTGATTTTGTATCCTGCAAGGTTACTGAATTTTTTCTTATCATTTCTAATGGTTTTCTGATAGTATTTAGGTTTTTTCAAATACAAGAGCATATTATTTGCAAACAAGGATAATTTAACTTCTTTCCTTCCTATTTGTAAGTTCTTTATTTATTCTTCTATCTGATTTTTCTAGTTAGGATTCCCAGTACTATGTTGGATAACAGTGGTGAGAGTAGGCATCCTTGTTGTGTTCCAGATCTAAGAGAAAAGGCTTTCAGTTTCTGCACTGTTGAGTATAATACTAGCTGTGAATCTGCAGGATATGACTTTTATTATATTAAGGTGTGTTTCTTCTATCCCAGTATTTCGAGAGTTTTGATTAAAAAGGGATGTTGAATTTTATGAAATGCTTTTCAGCATCAATTGAAATGATCATATAATTTTTGTTTTTCATTTTGTTGATATAATCTATTACTTTGGTTTGCAAATATTGAACCATCCTTGCATCCCTGGGATAAATCCCACTTGGTCTGAAGTGATCTTCTGAATGAATTGTTGAATTCAGTTTTCTATTATGTTTTTGAAAATTTTTGCCTCAATATCATCAAATATATTGATCTGTAGATTTCTTTTTTTGATGTGTCCTCATCTGGGTTTTTTTTTTTTTTTTTTGAAACAGAGTTTCGCTCTTGTTACCCAGGCTGGAGTGCAATGGCACGATCTCGGCTCACCGCAACTTCCGCCTCCTGGGTTCAAGCAATTCTCCTGCCTCAGCCTCCTGAGTAGCTGGGACTACAGGCACGTGCCACCATGCCCAGCTAATTTTTGTATTTTTAGTAGAGACAGGGTTTCACCACGTTGACCAGGATGGTCTCGATCTCTTGACCTTATGATCCACCCGCCTCGGCCTCCCAAAGTGCTGGGATTACAGGTGTGAGCCACCTCGCCCGGCCTCCTCATCTGGTTTTTATATATGGGCAAGACAGATCTTGTAGAATGAGATAGGAATAAACTCCTCTTCCTTGATTTTTTTTTTTTTTTAACAATTTGAGAAGGATTGATATTAGTTGTTTAAATGTCTGATAGAATTCACCAGTGAAGCCATTGGGTCTCAGTATTTCTTTACTGGGAGTCTTTTTACCATGACTTCAGTCTCATTATTTGTCATTAATCTGTTCAGGTTTTGGACTAATTAATGGTTCAATCTTGGTCCCAGAGTAGTCACTAATAATCTTTTGGATTTCCTTGTTACCAGTTGTAACGTCTCTTCTTTTATCCATTATTTTATTTACTTAGATCTGTTTTCTGTTTTTACTTAGTTTAGCCTACAGTTTGTCAATTTAATTATCTTTTCAAAACCAGTTTAATTGATCTTTCCTTCATTTCAAATTTATTTATGTTGGCTCTGATCTTTATTTATTTTCTGCTACTAATTTTGATTTTGGTTTAATCTTGCTTTTCTAGTTTATGAAATATATTATTAGGTTATTTATTTGAAATTTTCTTCTTTTTTATGTAGGCATTTACTATAAATTTTCCCCTGAGTTCTGCCTTCATTATATCTCACAGGTTTTGGTATGTTATGTTTCCATTATCATTTGTATCAAGAAATGTTTCAATATGCTTCTTAATTTCTTCATTGACTCACTCATCATTCAGAGGCATATTGTTTAATTTACATGTGTTTATGTGTTTATCAAAATTCATTCTCTTATTGATTTCTAGTTTTACTCTACTATGATTAGAGAAGATGGTTGATATTATCTTAATTTATTGAATTTTGAAGACTTTTTTGACCTAACATGTTCAATCTTTGAGAAATAGTCATCTGCTAACAAGGATGTGTGTTCTGTAGTCACTGGATGAAATGTTCGGTAAATATCTGTTGGGTCAATTAGTTCTATTGTGTAGATTATGCCTGATGTTTCTTTAGTAAATTTATGTTTGGAAAACCTATCAAGTGCTAAAAGTGGGGTGTTAATGTCTCCAGCTATTATTGTATTGGGGTCTGTCTCTTTACCTGTAATAATATGTGCTTTATTATCTGAATGTTTATATATCTGCCATGTTTGATGCATATAATGTTTACAATTGTATTCTCTTGCTGAATTTATCCATTTATCATTATATAATGACCTTCTTTGCTTCTTCTTACAGTTGTTGTCTTGAAATCTATTTTGTCTGATGTAAGTATAGCTACACCTGTATCTTTTTGGTTTCCGTTGGCATGTGTTATCTTTTTTCTATCTTTTTAAGTCCATGTGTATGTTTATAGATGAAGCATGTTTCTTTTAGGCAATGTCATTGGGTCTTGCTCTTTTATCTACTCTTTGTCTTTTTATTGAAGACTTTAGTCAAATTACATTCAATGTTATTATCGATAAGTAAAAACTTACTCCTAGCATTTTGTTATTTGTTTTCTGGTTGTTTTGTGGTCTCTTCTTCCCAATTTTCTTCCTTTTTGTCTTCCTTTTAGTAAAGGTGATTTCTTTGGGGGTACGATTTAATTTCTTGCATTTTATATTTTTGTGTATTCATTGTATGCTTTTTTTTTATTTGAAGTTACCATGAGGCTTGCAAATATTATCTTATAACACAGTATTTTAACCTGATAAAAATTTAACACTTATTGCATATGCAAACATGCAAAAAAAAAAAACTAATAAAATCTCTACACTGTAACTTTATATCCCCATTTTTTTTGTTTGTTTTGCTTTCCTTTCTTTTTTTATTATATTTCAATTATGGCATAAATGTGTAGAACACGCAGGTTTGTGACATAGTTATACACATGCCGTGGTGGTTTGCTGCATCAATCACCCCGTGATCTACATTAAGTATTTCTCCTAATGCTATCCCCCCACCCCCTGACAGACCCTGGTGTGTGATGTTCACCTCCCTGTGTTCTCATTGCTCAGCTCCCACTTATGAGTGAGAACATGTGGTGTTTGGTTTTCTGTTCTTGTGTTAATTTGCTGAGAATGATGGTTTCCAGCTTCATCCATGTTCCTGCAAAGGACATGAACTCATCCTTTTTATGGCTGCATAGTAGTCCTTGGTGTATATGTGCCACAGTTTCTTTAACCAGTCAAACATTGGTGGGCATTTGGGTTGGTTCCAAGTCTTTGCTATTGTGAGCAGTGCTGCAATAAACATGTGTGCATGTTTCTTTATAATAGAATGATTTATAATCCTTTGGGAATATAGCCAACAATGGGATTGCTGAGTCAAATGATATTTCTAGTTCTAGATCGTTGAGGAATTGCCACTGTCTTCCACAATGGTTGAACTAATTTACACTCCCACCAACACTGTAAAAGTGATCCTATTTCTCCACATCCTTTCCAGCATCTGTTTGCTGATTTTTTAATGATTGCCATTCTAACTGGTGTATATCTTCCCACTTTTTAACATTTTGTTGCTTCTCTTTATGTCTTACTGTACTGTCTGTGTTGAAAAGTTGTTGTACTTATAATCATTATTATTGTTGTTATTATTTCAACAGTTTTGGGAGAATAGATGGTGTCTGGTTACATTAATAATTTTTTTGGTGGTGATTTCTGAGATTTTGGTGCACTCACCACCCGATCAGTGTATACTATGGATAGTCTTTTATCCCTCACTCCCTTCAACCCCTTTGTTGAAGTCCCCAAATTCTATGGTATTATTTTTATGCTTGTGTCCTCAAAGATTAGCTACCACTTATAAGTGAGAAAATACGATGTTTGATTCTTTATTCCTGAGTCACTTCACTTAGAGTGAGTTTCATTTCCATCCAGGTTGCTATAAATGCCATTGCTTTGTTCCTTTTTATGGTTGGGTACTATTCCATGTTATATGAAATATATATATTTTCCACATTTTCTTAATCCATTCATTGATTGTTTGGCATTTAGACTGCTTCCATAATTTTGCAGTTGTGAACTGTGCTGCTATAAACATGCATGTGAAAATATCTTTTTCTAATAATTACTCCTTTTCCTCTGGATAGATACCCAAGAGTTGGATATTTGGATCAAATGACAGCTCTACTTTTAGTTATTTAACTAAAGTAACTAAAGTAGAGCTCCACTCTGTTTTCCATAGGGATTTTATGAGTTCACATTCCAGTCAACAGTATGAAAGTGTTCTCTTTTCACCACATCCATGTCAACATGTTTTTTAATTTTTTAATTTAATTTTATTTTTTTTTTGCCATTCTTGTAGGAGTAAGGTGATATCACATTGTGGTTTTGATTTGCATTTCTCTGATCATTGGTGATTCTGAGCATTTTTTTTGTATGTGTGTTAGCCATTTGTATATCTTCTTTTGAGAATTTTCTTTTCATGTCCTTAGCCCTTTTTGATGGTATCATTTTTTTCTTGCTGATTTGTTTGAGTTCCTTGTAGATTCTAGATATTAGCCCTTTATTGGATATATAGATGATAGATTTTCTCCCACTCTGTGGGCTGTCTGTTTACACTGCTGATTATTTCTTTTCCTGTGCAGAAGCTTTTTAGTTTAATTAAGTTCTATCTATTTATCTTTGTTTTTGTTGTGTTTGTTTTTGGGTTCTTGGTTATGAAGTTTTTGCCTAAGCCAATGTCTAGAAGCATTTTTCCAAGGTTATCTCATAAAAATTTTATGCTCTCAGGTCTTAAAGTCTTTGATACATCTTCTGTTGATTTTTGTTTAAGGTGATAGATAAGGATCCAGTTTAATTCTTATACATGTGCTTGTCAATTATCGTAGCACCATCTGTTGAATAAGATATCCTTTCCCCACTTTAGGTTTTGGTTTGCTTTTTCAAAAATCAGTTGACTGTAAGTCATTGGCTTTATTTCTGGATTTTCTATTCTGCTCTGTTGGTCTGTATGCCTGTTTTAATAATATTATCATGCACTTTTGGTGTCTACGGCCTTAGAGTATAGTTTGAAGTTAGGCAATGTGATGCCTTCAGATTTGTATTTTTTAAATTATTCTTGCTTTGGCTATGTTGGGTCTTTTTTGGTTTCACATACATACTAGAATTTTTTTTTGTAGCCCTGTGAAGAAGAATGTTAGTGTTTTGATGGGAATTGCATTAAATTTGTAAGTTACTTTTGGCAGTGTGATTATTTTCACAATATGATTCTACACATACATGAGCATGGGATGTATTTCCATTTGTTTGTGACATCTATAATTCTTCAAGCGGTGTTTTTTAAGTTTTCCTTGTACAGGTCTTTCACTTCCTTCGTTAAGTATATTCCCAAGTGTTTTATTTATTTTATTTTATTTTTTGCAGCTATTTTAAAGGGTTGAGTTCTTGATTTCCTTCTCAGCTTGGTCGCTATTGGTGTATTGCAGGGCTACTAATTGTGTACATTAATTTTGTGTCCTGAAACTTTGCTCAACCCATTTTATCAGTTCTAGGGGATTGTTGGATGTGTCTTCAGGGTTTTCTAGCAATATTATCATGTTATCAGCAAACAGCGACAGTTTGACTTCCTCTTTAGCAATTTGAATATCCTTTATTTCTTTCTCTTGTCTGATTGCTCTGTGTAGGAATTTCAGTACTACGTTGAATAGAGGTGGTGAAAGTGAGCATCTTTTTCCTGTTCCGGTTCTCAGGATGAATGCTTTCAATTTTCCCCATTCAGTGTAATGTTGGCTGTGGGTTTGTCATAGACGATTTTTATTACCTTACAGTAGATCTCTTCTATGCTGATTTTGCTGAGGGTTTTAAGTTTTAAAAATGCTAAATTTTGTCAAATGATTTTGTCACATGTATTGAAATAATCATGCGATTTTTGTTTTTAAATCTGTTGATGTGGTGTATCACATGTATTGATGTGTGTATGTTAAACCATCTTTGCCTCCCTGGTATAAAACCCACTTGATCATGGTGAAATATTTTTTGATATGCTGTTGGAATAGGTTACCTAATATTTTCTTGAGGATTTTTTTCGTCTATGCTCATTAGGGGTATTGGTCTGTAGTTTTTGTTGTTATTGTTGTTTTATCCTTTCCTGATTTTTGTATTAGAGTGATACTGGCTTCATAGAATGATCTAGGAAGAATTTTATTTCTCTGTCTTTTGGAACAATGTCAATAGGAATGGTATCAATTCTTCCTGTGAATCCATCTGGTTCTGGACTTTTTTATTGTTGGTAAATTTAAAAATGTCATTTTAATCATCTTGCTACTTGTTATTGGTCTGCTCAGAGTTTCTATTTCTTACTGGTTTAATCTAGGAGGGTTGTATATTTCCAGAAATTTGTCCATTTCCTCTAGGTTTTCTAGTTTATGTGCATAAAGGTGTACATAGTAGCCTTGAATAATCTTTTGCATTTCTGTGGTATCAGTTGTACTATCTCCTGTTTTGTTTTTAATCGAGCTTGTTTGTCTCTTCTCTCATCTTTTCTTGGTTAACTCAGTAATGGCTTATCAATTTTATTTATCTTTTCAAAGAACCAGTTTTTTGTTTAATTTTTCTTTTGTATTTTTATTTGGTTGCTGTTTCACTATCATTTAGTTCTGCTTGATCTTTCTTATTTCTTTTTTCTGCTGGGTTTGTGTTTGGTTTGTTCATTTTTCCCAGCTCCTTGAGTTGTGACCTTAGATTGTCAATTTGTATTTTTTCAGACTTTTTGATGTAGGCATTTGATGCTGTAAACTTTCCTCTTATTACCACTTTTGCTATAACCCAGAGGTTTTGATAGATTATATCACTGTTATCATCCAGATCGATTTTTTTTTAATTTTCATTTTTGTTTTATTGTTAACTCAAAGATCATTCAAGAGCAGTCTCCACATATCTGCATGGTTTTGAGGGATTCGCTTGTAGCTGACTTCCAATTTTATTCCACTGTGGTCTGAGAGTACTTGCTCTCATTTCAATTTTTTAAAATTTGTTGAGACTTGTTTTGTGGCCTATCATATGGCCTGTCTTGCAGATGTTCCAAGTACTGAAGAATAGAATGTATATTTTGCAGTTGTTGGGTAAAATGTTCTGTAAGTATCTGTTAAGTCCATTTGTTGTAGTATATAGTTTAAGTCCATTTTTTTGTTGTTGACTTTCTGTGATGACCTGTCAGTGTAGTATTGAAATCTTCCACTATTTGTGTTGCTGTCTATCTCATTTCTTAGGTATAGTAGTAATTGTTTTATAAATTTGGGAACTCCAGTGTTAGATGCATACATATTTATGATTGTGATATTTTCTTTTTGTAGTAGTCCTTTTATCATTATATAACATCCTTCTTTGTCTTTTTTAACTGCTGTTGCTTTAAAATTTGTTTTGCCTGATATAGGAATAGCTACTTGTTCTTGGTTTTGATGTCTATTTGCATATTTTTTACATCCCTTTACCTTATGTTTATATGAATCCTTATGTGTCAAGTGAGTCTCTTGAAGACAGCAGATATTTTGTTGATGAATTTTTATCCATTCTACCATTCTGTATCTTTAGAATTAGAGCATTTATACTATTTACATTTAATGTTAGTATCAAAATGTGAGGTACTATTCATCATTCTATTTGTTGCCTGATTACCTTTTCTTTTATATTGTGTTGTTGTTTTATAGGTTATATGAGATTTCTGCTTCAAGGAGATTCTGTGTTTGTGTATTTTGAGAATTTGCTTCAAGATTTAGTGTTCCTTTTAGCAGTTCTTATAGTTTTGACTTGGTAGTGCCAAATTCTCTTAGCATTTGTTTGTCTGAAAAAGACTGTATCTTTCCTTCATTTATGAAGCTCAGCTTAGGATACAAAATTTTTTACTGATAGTTGCTTTGTTTAAGGAGTATAAAAATAGGACCCTAATCTCTTCTCAAGTGTAGGGTTTCTGCTGTAAAATCTGCTGTTAATCTATTTTCCTTTATAAGTAAGCTGTTGCTTTTGCTTCACAGTTCTTAAGATTCTTTTCTTTGTCTTGACTTCAGATTACCTGATGACTATGTACTTAGGCAATGATATTTTTGTGATAAATTTGCCAGGTGTTCCTTGAGCTTCTTGTATCTGACTGTGTAGATCTCCTGAAAGGCTGGGGAAGTTTTCCTTGAGTATTTACTCAAATGTTTTCCAAACATTTAGATTTGTTTTCTTCCTTGGGAACACTAATGATTTCTAAGTTTGGTCATTTAACATAATCCCAAACTTTTTGGTGGCTCTTTTCATTTTCTTTTCTTTTGCCTTTGTCAGATTTGGTTAATTCAAAAGCCTTATTTTAAAACTCTGAAGTTCTTTCTTCTACTTGTTTTATTTAATTGCTGAGACTTTCTAGTGCATTTTACAATGACCTTCATTTCCAGAAATTGTGATTGTTTTTTATTTATACTATTTCACTGGAGACTTTTTCCATTCATATCACAGGATATGAATGGAAACAGAGTTATGTTCCCAAGGGGATTATGGCTGCCTCTATTGTGTCACACAAGTCACCAGGGAAGTAGGGAAAAGCCAGCAGCCTGGGTGCCCATGCCTCACCCTGCTCCTATGCAGCCCACAGTCTGAAAAGCTGATCTCACTCCCACCATGCCTCCCCTGGCCTTAGCAGCACCAAGTTTATTTCCAGGGAGCCAGGGCACAGGGCTCGGAACTTGCCCCAGGCTACAAGCCTCCCAGCTGAGAAAGCAAGCTGACTCACAGTTCCTCAGTTGTCCTACAGAGCAGTGGCAACCTACCTCCTGTGGATTCTCTCAGCTTTCCTGGTATGTTCCTACAGCAGTTCTCGGAGCAAAAGTGCATGATGTAGGTCTCCAAACGCTGCTCTGTTTACCTCAGAGGGAGCTGCAAATTAGTCCTGCTTCCTATTCACCATTTACCCTTCCATTGTAGTTATTATTTTTGATTCATTCATATTTTAGTCCTTCTATTTAAGAGTAGTTTACACACCACAATTACAGTGTTATAATAGTATGCATTTTTCTATGTGCTTACTATTTATTACTAGTGAGTTTTGTACCTTCAGATTATTTATTTTTGCTCACTAACTTCTTTTTCTTTCATGCTTCCTTATTCCCTTTAGCATTTTTTGGAAGACAGGATGGATATTGATAAAATTTTTCAGATTTTGTTTGTCTAAGAAGGTCTTTATTTCTCCCTTATACTTAAAAGATATTTTTGGGCAGGGATGGTGACTCATACCTGTAATCCCAGCACTTTGGGAGGCCAAGGCAGGGTGGATCACCTGAAGTCAGGAGTTTGTGACCAGCCTGGCCAGGATAGTGAAACGTTGTCTCTACTGAAAATACAAAAATTAGCCAGGCATGGTGTCAAGGCCCTGTAATACCAGCTCCTTGACAGGCTGAGACAGGAGAATTGCTTGAACCTGGGAAGCAGAGGCCACAGTAAGCAGAGATTGCGCCATTGCACCCCAGCCTGGAAAACAAGAATAAAACTCCATCTCAAAAAAAAAAAAAAGAGATATTTTTACCAGATAGACTATTATAGGGTAAACTTTTTTTTGCCAGTTCTTTAAATGTGTCATATTATTCTCTTTTGGCCTGTAAGGGTTCCACTAAAAAGTCTGCTGCCAGACATATTGGAGCTTCATCCTGTTATTTGTTTCTTTTCTCTTGCTGCTATTAGAATCCTCTGTTTTTCCTTGTCTTCTGGGGATTTTATTACTAAATGTCTGTCTTGATGTGGTCTGTTTTGGGCTCAATAAAGGCCTAAGTTTCTTGCAGATTCATAAATGCACTACACAGGTGGTCTTGAATAAGTTCTGGAAGAATTCTCTGAATCTGCTTGATGTTTTATAATCTTCTTGTCCTTGAATGTTGAAACCTTTTTCTAAGTTTTGGAAGTTCTCTGATACACCTTTGAATAAATTTTCTATCTCTGTCTTTTTCTTTAAGATCAATAATCCTTTGATTTCCCCTGTTTAGGCTATTTTACAGATTTTGTAAACATGCTGCATTGCTTTTTGTTCTTTTCTATTTTGTCTTCTCTGACTGTGTTTTTAAATAACCTGTCTTCTAGCCCAGTAATTACTTTCTTTTCTCAATCAATTCTGCCATGAAGAGACTCTGATGTACTCTTCACTATGTCGCTTGCATTTTTCAACTTTACAATTTCTGTTTGATTCTTCATAATTTTTCAATCTCTTTGTTAAATTTATGTCATAGAATTCTGAATTCCTTTTTATGTTATCTTGAATTTCTTTGAGTTTCTTCAAAACGGCTACTGTGAATTGAGTCTGAAAGGGCACATATCTCTGCTTCTCCAGGATAGAACCATGGTTCCTTGAGATCAATGGTGTCTTTGGATCAACTTGTCTGTTTGGTGAAGTAATATTTTTCTGTATAATCTTGATGTTTGTAGATGTTGTCAGTTTCTTGCCATTGAAGAATTGGATATTTAATGTAGTCTTTACAGTCTGAGTTTGTTCGTGCCTGTGTTTCTTAAGAAGCCTTTCCAGCTATTCAAAAGGACTCACTTCATGCCCAGCTATGCTGTGGTTCTTGCAGATTCGTATAGATAGTGCATAGGTGGTCTTGAATAAGATCTGGAAGAATTCTCTAAATTACAAGAAATAGAATCTTGTTTTTTTCCCTTACTTTCTTCTAAATAAACAGTCTC
Source organism: Alouatta palliata (assembly GCA_004027835.1). Taxonomy (NCBI): domain Eukaryota; kingdom Metazoa; phylum Chordata; class Mammalia; order Primates; family Atelidae; genus Alouatta; species Alouatta palliata. The sequence goes on from PVKV010001451.1 coordinate 200,753, forward strand.
TCTCTCTCTTTCTTGCTGTTGAGGCTCATGGAGCTTGAGGTGAGGGGATGTAAGCACTCCTGTGGCCACCACCACTGCACTGCCCTGGGTTAGACCTTAACCAGCACAGCACTGGGTCTCACCCAAGACTTGCTGTAACTACTACCTGAGTACTGCCTAAGTTCCCTCAAGGCGCTAGGGTTTTATAATACAGCAAGTGGGGAAGCTAGCTGAGTTGGTTTCCTTTCCTTCATGGTGGTGAGTTCCTACACCCTGGACTGGTCCCCAGTTTGTCTGGAAGTCAGGGATTGGAGTCAAAAACCTTAGAAATCTACTTGTTCTATGGCAGCTAAGCTGGTCTTCGAATTGCAAGACAAAGTCTTTCCCAGTCTTCCCTCCCCTTTTTACAGGCAGGAAGCCTTTCTCAATGGCCATCAGCACTGAACCACAGGGAGTTCTGCCAGGCCACCACAGATGTTCACTTAAAGCCCAAGGACGCTTCAGTCAGCCTGTGAATGCTGCCAGGCCTGGGAGGCACCCTTCAGGGAAGCTGGCTTTCCTTTCACCCAGGGCAGATCCAGAAGTGCTGTCCAAGACCCTAGGCCTGGACTTGGGGACCCTAAGAGTTTGCAAGGTGCTGTACTTCACTATGGTCAAGCTGGTACCTAAGGTGCCAGACATAGGCTTCTTCACATTTCTCTTTGCTTTTCTCAACCAGAAGGAGTCTTTCATCAAAGTTACCATAGCTGAGAATGTGCTAGGTCACACCTGAGGTCAGGATATCTCAGAGTCTCACCTAAGGCTCAGCGCATGCTACCATGGTATTCAGGGCCCAAGGAGTATTTAGTCAGCAGGTGATAAATCCTGCCAGGACTAGGTCCTTCCTTTCAGAGCAGCAGGTTCCCTCTGGTCCAGAATGTGTCTAGAAATGTCATCTGGGGGCAAAGGCCTGAGATGGGAGTCTCACAATGCTGCCCAGTGCCCTGTCCTAGTGTGGCTGAACTGGTATTCAACATGTAAGACAAAGTACTCTTTAATCTTCCCTCTCCTCTCCTAAAGGGGAAGGAAGGAGTCATTTTCATTGCTGCAGGCTGTGCTGCCTGGGTCTGCGAAAGTGGTGGTGCAAACATTCCTTTAGCCACCCCAGCTGATGTTGTCCTAGGTCACATGCCACCCTACTGCACTGGCTTTTATCCCAGCCCAGCAATAATACTTGCCTAAGAACTGAAGTCCTTGTGTCCAAGACCATCTTTCAGGTTTGACTAGGACCCCAAAGCAATTGAGCCCATGGTGGTGATGCTTGCCAAAACTCAAGTTCTGACCAAAAGGACAGGTAATTTCCCTCTGGCAAGGACTTATCCAAATGCTCCCTTCATAGAGGAGTGCTGGCTGAAATCAGCATGGATTTTGTCTCTGCTGTGATGGGACGGAACTGTGTTCAATGCCAAATCCTCAGTTGCTGTGCTCACCCTCACCCAAGGGCACAGATTCTCTCTCCTGGCCATGCACCCACTGCTGTAGGATAAGGAAGGAATTGACATCAACAACTCAAGACTGTCTTTCCTACTCCTTTCCATAGCTCTTTTAGTGATATGAAGTTTTTAATCCAGTACTGTAGTTGCTTATCTGATTTCTGATTCTTATGACAGTGCTTTTTTTATGTGTAGAAAGTTGTTAAAATTTGGTCTTCCTGAGGAGGGGGAATGATCAATGCGAGCTTCTATTAGACCATCTTCCCTTACTCTCAGGAAAGAGTTTCTTAAAACTGTTTTTCTACCAGTGATAATTAAATCTTATTGATGAAGAAACATGAACTTATATTTTAATCCATCCAAATGTATTACAGATGAATTGCAGAGAATTAGATAACATAAGGAAAGTCACCGAATTATACAAATAAAGGCGATTAACATGATATAAACGTATATGCTTTAGTTATATTTGCAATCTCATTTTGTTTCTAAAATATATTTGAATTGCTTTGAACATATCAAAAGAAATATGAGGAACAGAAGGTATATCCAAGGAGAAAATAAATATGATATGCATTGACATCTTTTGTATGTTAATATAGAGAATTAATTCTTATTACTTTGGTTAAATATTCTAACTCAAGATTTTCTTGGAGAAAGATAATTTTGAGGAGATGGATATGTTAATTTACTTGACTATAATAATTATTCAGTATGTATATCAAAACATCATATTATACACCTTAAATGTATATAATTCTTATGGAAACATTTTTAGGAAGATAGAAATTTAGAGATCATTTCTCGGTGTTCTACAGGAAATGTTTTTCTGTGCTGTGTATTTAAATGAAAGTAGTAAAGTATCATATACATGGCAATTACTATATTTAATAGCTTATCAACTTAAAACACTTTTTAAGCACGTATTATGTCCTGGTGAATCTTAAGTAGCAAGAAATATTGTAGTTATTGGGAACAAAAGCATTGAAAAATTGTCTTTTCATGATTTCTGAGGAAAAAATCATCAATATTTGGTTTCTAAGTAAGAATAATTTAGATTGTAGATATAAAGATGTTTTGTTTAACCACTGTTTTATTAATGTGCCACAATTTACATAACTCTATTCTACCATTTACTGGAATATAAATCTGATATGCCATTTAATTCTAAACAATAAAAGCATTAACTTATAAAGACCTGTGTTATTGCAGATAAGTTAACTGAGTAGCAAAACTAACATGAAAAGTAGGAAGGGAAACAAAACAATACAGTGACATTATTAAAACAGATGTCCAAAGTCAAGGTTTTTAGTCTCATCCAAGAATGTGTTATTGTTCATGTGGCAAAAGTCAGACTTTAATATGTCATTTATTTCAGTGTCTATAACTAAGATATTTAATTGATATTTTCCTTTATTTTTTAAGAACAGGTAGAATTTAACTTTGGATCAATAGTTCATGCCGAAAGTCTTCAATGAAGAGGACAACACAAAAGCAAACACACACGACAAACCATCAAAGCATCAACATGACCACAACCACTCCTCGTCACAAAAGAATGTCAATATAAATACATTGAGTTGTTAATATATCAAAATGCAAATGATGCACATGAGTCTCCAGTAACACAACCACCTACCCAGATAACTATCAATGAAGTCCAAGAGATTCAGCATGATCCTCCTCCAAAAATCAGATTTATTTGGACCAGAACTGGAAATTTTCTGAGAAAATAATTTAAAAAATTGATCAGCAAAAGTGCAATTGAGATTTAGCATTACATGGAGGTTCTTGAATATTTAAATTTAAAACAGTATTTTTTATTATTATTATCATACTTTAAGTTCTAGGGTACATACGTAGAATGTGCAGGACTGTTACAAAAGCATACATATGCTATGGTGGTTTGCTGCATCCGTCACCCCATCATCTACATTAGATATTTCTCCTAATGTTATCCATCCCCTATTCCCCCAATCTCTGCTATCCCTCCCTTAGTCCCATACCCCTGACAGGCCCCAGTGTATAATGTTCCCCTCCCTGTGTCCATGTGTTCTCATTGTTCAACACCCACTTATGAGTGAGAACATGCTGTGTTTGGTTTTCTGTTCTTGTGTCAATTTGCTGAGAATGATGGTTTCCAGCTTTACCCATGTCCCTGAAAAGGACATGACCTCATCCTTTTTATGGCTGTATAATATTCCATGCTGTATATGTGCCACATTTTCTTTATCCAGTCTATCATTGATGGGCATTTGGATTGGTTCCAAGTCTTTGCTATTGTGAACAGCGGTGCAATAATGTACTTGTGTATGGGTCTTTATAATAGAATGATTTATAATCCTTTGGGTATATCCCCAGTACTGGGATTGCTGGGTCAAATGGTATTTCTAGTTCTAGATCCTTGAGGAATCACTAAACTGTCTTCTACAATCGTTGAACTAATTAACACTCCCACCAACAGCATTTTTGTTTCTTCACATCCTCTCCAACATCTGTTGTCTCTTGACTTTTTAATAATTGCTTTTCTAACTGGCATGAGGTGGTATCTAAATGTGGGTTTGATTTGCATTTCTCTAATGAACAGTGATGATGAGCTTTTTTTCATATGTTTGTTGACTGTATAAATGTCCTCTTTTGAGGAGTGTCTGTTCATATTCTTTGCCCACTTTTTGTTGGAGTTGTTTGTTTTTTTCTTGTAAATTTGTTTAAGTTGTTTGTAGATTCTGGATATTAGCCCTTTGTCAGATGGGTAGATTGCAAAAGTCTTTTCCCATTCTGTTGGTTGCTGGTTCACACTAATAGCAGTTTATTTTGCTGTGCAGAAGCTCTTTAGTTTAATTAGATCCCATTTGTCCATTTTGGCTTTTGTTGCCATTGCTTTTGGTATTTTAGTAATGAAGTCCTTGCCCATGCCTGTGTCCTGAATGGTATTGCCTAGGTTTAATGGAAAACAAATTTAGAGTTCTATTGATATTGCAAAAAATCCTACTCTCTCCCATTTTAACATTAATGAAATTCCTACTCCTTTATGAACTGATTGTAAAATTACTCTGACTTCATTTATGGGGATTAACTACTTCAATATCCAGGAAGAAATAAATGTTAAGTTTCTAGATGAGGGAAAAACCTGTGTGACAGTGTTGAGCATTGATAAGTAAAACAGTAAATGCTTTTGAGACAATGAGACATTCTAAAGAGATAAAATAAACAATTTCTTGTGAATCTAGAATGGTTATGACCACTTTTTAGGTTACACCATAACTGTATAATAAATGAAAACAAAATACACTACTGCATGAGAAAGTTAAAGAATTCTGGTCTTTTTAAAAAATTAACATATGACATAGCTCTCTCTGAAAACATTTTTCCCCAATTCCTAACATACACAAAAGTATATCAACAGCAAACAGGATTGTTTACTAATGTGATATACAGTGTATTAGATGAAGAAACCCATCCTCTACTAAAAATACAAAATTAGCCAGGTATGGTGGTGTGCACTCATAACTCTAACTACTTGGGAGTCTGAGGCAGGAGAATCACTATAACCTAGGAGGCAGCGGTTGCAGTGAGCCAAGATCAGACCATCGCACTCCAGCCTTGGCAACAAGAGTGATAATGACAAAAATAGCAATTATTTTTGCACCAATCAATAGCATGTACTATAGATTCAGTGTCCTAAAAATCCCTTCTCTTCTGCCTATTCATTCTGTCTCCTCTAACTCCTGGGAATAATTGATCTTTTTTCTGTGTCCATAAATTTGTGTTTTTAAAAATGTCATATACTTGTACTCATAGAGTATGTATCTTTTTCAGATTGGCTTCTCTCGCTTAGTAATGTGAATTTAAATGTCCTCTCTCTCTTTTTTATATATATAAAAACATATTTAATATATTT